>JAQBSW010001090.1:0-150949 GCA_029291075.1 Eudiplozoon nipponicum | reverse complement strand
ACTAATGCGCACAAATGGTTAATTCTCAAGCCATCAAAACAATAATGACCAGATCTCAGACATCACTTTGCAACACAGCGAGAATGACCTTTACATGCAAACACGCACACACACAAACACAAACCCATACACACTTACCAACCAGCCAAAACACGAAAAAGAAGTAAAAGCGAGTCAGATTTGTTACCGCTAGCATAATCAATTGAAAACCCAGAATGCATATAAATGAATGATTGTAGAGCGATGATTAGTATTCACGAAATCGATGGCCTTTATCCACTTTGTTATTAATATGTTTTTTCTTCCTAATTAGAAATATACTGTGTAATATTGAAAGGAAATGGTCATTATTAAGAATATATATATATATATATATATAGGCTGTTTCGCTTAATGCGGCATTACCCTTTTACTGTGTTCCGATGGAAATAGCTTCCAAAATATTGTGAGATATGATGTGAAAGCATTATTTAAACCGTTAAAACTGATACAAGTAACCAAAAGTAAATAATTTTAATTTTTACACAACGTTTGTATTTCTACTGCGAATAAACTTAATACTTTCGAACAAATGATTTGGCCTAGTGAGTTGGCATAGCCACACGTCTTGTGCTAATGAAAATAGTAATGGAATTAAATGGATCATGGAGAAAGGAAAGCTGTATAGACCATATGCGAATGTCTTCTCTCCTACTTCTCAAAACAGCTTAAGTAGCACGCTTGATGGAAGCAGATAACGAAGTAGAACACGATTATTAAAATGGATTTTGAAAACGTCAGATTTACATAAACTACATTGAATCTAACCAGTCTTACAACATAGCAAAACTACTGTCAGTCATGCGTACTGTCGCGTGTCTACCTCCCCTGATCCTCATCATAGCGAGATGGCCAACTGATTACCGCGGATCAGACTGCAATTTATATACATGGAAATAAAATTTTAATATGCGATTCTCACCTCTAGTAGTCTCTTTTAAATTTGGCTTTACTGGAAATGCTGGCTGATGAGTATTTTTTCAGTCAAGAACATAAAATTCTCTCGGCTTTCGCTGCATGTACTTATCTAATGCAATTCAAAAATCCATTTTAGCGCAGGTCGTGATAACAGTTATACAATAATTTTTTTCAAGCTGGGGATAAGTGTCAATACTATTTTACTAACCAGTTAGAGCATAGCAAAACCACCGTCAGTCCCACGTACTGACGCAGCACCTTTGAAAACTGATATAACAATGAAAAATTTACAATAAAGTGTCTGAAAAATACCACGTGTTTTTCTCCGTCAAATTTAATAAGATGACGAAAACCTTTTTAGAGCCTGACACAGCATATCAACCTGCATGGGCCAACAAGTGCATTTTCAAATATTTTTGACGCATACGTATAAGAAGAACCTCGTGGACAGTCAAGCAAAATACATTTAGAAAAAAGTTTGGTACATAAAGTGATAAACGGATTATCGAACAAAAAATGCTTTAGAAAATTGGACAGCTGATACAGTATTTATTTAAATCAACGTTGTGATCATGATATTGACATCTGACCCATTATGTACATATATTTTATGGTATAAACTAAGTATTGTACGGTGAATAAAAGACAATTCATTCAGTAGATCGATTTCGTCCTTATTAGGAACTCATTATATACTGTCCGGAATTTGCCGCACACAGGTCACGAACCTGGGCATGTCTGCTTTGGAATATGGTGCTATAGCCACTGATTCACCTTGACGTACACTACACACAATTTTCAATTATACACTAAATAATGTTTCTCGGTTAGCTTTTCTTTTCGATGGAGCTTATATGGCATCCATTTGGACCCAAATTTCCAACTAACCATCCTATATTTCTCATTATAGAACCGAAACAATGCTACATGGAGACTTGGTTTTGAATTGAGCATTTATATAATTGAATTCAAATTATTTATGAGGGTGTTGATAACAATTATTTAAATAAAGTTCGGGTCATTATATATACACCTGTCCAATTATATGCAGACATTATGTCAGTATTAATTAAGCATTGATTGAAGTTTTAAAAGCAATTCATCCAGAAGACCGGTTTCTTGTTCATTTATAGATACTTGAGAATAATACGAGAAAAAACGGTTCTATCTGATAAAATGCCTTTCTATATGTTCAAGTGGAAACGGTATTATGTATTTTATTCATGCTTTCATTAAAAAAGAAAAATAATATATCTTAATAGTTCGGGTAGCTTTTATGCCGGATTATTCTGAGAATAATCTACAACTCTTTACGATCTTTATATACATCCTGGATGTTCCTTTGTTTACATAGTTGACAAAAAACAGATTTTCTTTTTTTACATCTATTGCTTTTTATTGTTAATTGTGGGTTGCTTTGCGAATGTATAATCGTATGTATGTGCTTGCGTGTCTTTGCATGTTTAGGAGTCATTCTCATTATATATATATATATATATATATATATATATATATATATATATATATATATATATATTCATTGTACCCTTCCTGGTGCGAAAACAAAAAGAAATTTTATCATTGTCTTCTCAAATATCTACTTATGTACATAAATCTTCCTCAATATTATGTCAATGCTTACCTTCCTGATTCGGTTTGCTAGGTTGATAAAAAGGTTTCTTTTGAGCAATTTTGATACACTATTATTATATAATATGAGCTGTCCAGTGAAAGTAGATTTTCTATGTGTGTATGGCCATTGAAAATCACTATTGTTTTCTTGAATGAGTTTGATATCTGTGAAGGAAAAGTATTTTTGCTATTAGTTGCGCAGTGCGATCATCGAATTTAACATATCCACAGATTTCTTTCGTGATCTCTTTACTTACACTCATTGATCCTCAATGATTAGATTGACCTTTCTTTCCAAGTATGCGCCATGTCCGTCTTTGTGGTGGCTTGGTGCTGATTAGTCGTGTCATTTCGAAGACTTCCACCCTATTATTACTAACTACTGGAAATGATGGAAGATCTAAGTTTTGCGATATAACCTTTCGGTACCTCATTTCCAGTAGCTTCGTCAGAGATTTAATAATGGTTAGCGCACTAATCAAAAGACCGAATTTAAGCAGACGTATTAATCTCGTTTTGGAAAAATCTATCTATATATATATATATATATATAGTTAGGAAGAAAAACACATTAATAAATAAAGTGGATAAAGGCCATTTATTTCTGTGAATACTTATCATCACTTTACAATCATACATATATATAAATTTTGGGTTTTCAATTGATTATGCTAGTGGTAACAAATCTGACTCGTTTTTACTTCTGTTTCTTGTTTTGGCTGATTGGTAAGTGTGTATGCGTTTGTGTTTGTGTGTGTGCGTGTATATATAATTTTAGACTCACTAACGGTTTGGATTATGCCTATGTGCATGTAGAGTATAAGTTTGAGGGCTTTAGTTTGATCATAACCATTAGTAATCTAAAATTATATATATATATATATATATATATATATATATATATATATATATATATATATAACCTAAACTGTTGAAATCTGGTTTTGTGATTAGTGTAATGTTAATTGATTTCTGTTGATGGCTTTGGAAATGAGGTATGAAAACGTTATATTACCAAGCTTAAGACAACTATAATTTCCAGTGGTTAGGGAAACCTTCGGAGTGATAGGACTAATTAGCACCCAGCGATCATGAATACGGACAAGGGGCCTACTTGGAAAGGCGAATCAATTGGACCATTGTGGAACAATTGGTGCATGTCAAGAAACCGCGAAAGAAAATCGTGCATATTTTATAGAAACATGTTGCCCTTCTCCACATCGAGAGTGAGTTTGATGTCTGGATATGCTTCATTAACTTACTTGAGGATTTTCGGTGCGTCAGTTGCGTTTGTAATGCGAAATATTAAATCATCTACAAACATTTTTGTAGAAAAGCCACTGGTCAATTATGATACTCAGGCTGGTTTGTTCAAGGTGGTGCATGTGCATATCTGCCAGGAGAGGTAAAATGCAGTTTCTCAAAGCCACACTATTGAACTAATAGTAATTATTATCTTCAAATTTTAATTGCACGTTTGTTGTGGATGCTAATATACGGTATTTCGTATCATTGGTGTCCAGAGGAAAATCTTGAAGTTCATTCTTAATCAGGTCACACATTGTCGTTTTAGTTGATACCAGTAGAATGTTCGTAAATAAGGCCGACACGTGTTCTGGGATTATTTGCCTTTCAGTTTAACTACTAGCTCGAATGTCTCCTTAATGGTGGACATGTTCCTCGCATTTCGTTGTTCAGATAGTTTGCAGGGAAAACTAGTTGGGTTTTGCTATGTTTGGCAACTGTTTAAATAAAATTTTACCTAAAGAATTCGATGGCTTGTGTTGCAGGGCGTTGATTATGACATGAGGGGCTGCATTGCAGTTGCTCCGGAGTCTGTCAAGATTTTATGAGACTTTGGTCTGCCCTTCAGTCTTGTGGGCTTTGTTCCGACCTCTTTCTATGGGTCCTGATCTGTTTTCGCAATTAGCCTTGGAAAATAAAACGTGTTTCCCAACATTTTTCAAAATAGTATCTATTCTCTGTTCAATATTTGTTTGGCATCATCTTAGTACGGCTCTTTGAACAACACAAAAGTCCGTTTTGGACATAAATGCCATTGAAAATCATGTCCACGACACTTTAACTACTAGTCATAAATGTTGCAATAAAAAGTCAGAAACGGAGTGTCCTAATGTCATGTAAACTATTTTTAGCTATAAGGTCAATCATAAACACATAGTTAAAGGATAAAAATGCATCCCCTTGTCACAAAAAGAAGCAAATTCTGACAGGTGCAATATACTGTGCTGCTATTAAGAGCATCGAGCTCTGCTAATGTTAAATAATCTTTTGTTGGTTAAAAGAGCTAATAATACATTAATAACTTTGACTTTTTATAAAATAACTCGGAAACTGTTAAAACAGGTTAGGACCGCCTAAAAGGCCAAGATTTCATGTACGGTGTAAAACTGGGTGAATTAAAAAAATAAAGTCTCGTAAAGTAGTTGCAGAAACAGAATAATACGTGTTCTTTTACATAATAAAATCAACATTGGCCTTGGATGGGACAATTAGCTGTTTGATAAACCCAAAACATTAGTAATTTTCAATGGTTTTTAGTCTCTACCTGATTTTAAGCTATACTAAAGTATTTGAGTGTTTAAACTACTCGATAATATCATATATTTAAAAAGAATACAGTCATTTTGATTTAAAATAACACTCGTAATGTGTGACCGAGATAGAAGCGATATTTCATGTTTTCAGCTTTATAGAGCCTGTTATGATTTGTGTATATTAAGTATATTAAATAAGATTTTTATATGACTATCACTACTGCAGCATTTTAAATGCTAGTTTGCTACTCATTAGAGCATTCAAAACTAAATTTAATCAGACTATTCGGGGGCATTGTGCTCATTAAAAGAAAAAGAAGCTCAGAAGCCGTTTACTGCTCTAGCACAGGCTTAACTGTGAATTTCAGAGGTTCATTTAACAAATCTTGAAAATGACGCTCTTGGAGAGCCGAAAATTCTAGACGTTTCTGCGTCAATTAGGCACCAAATGAAGTTTATCTTTAGCCAAACAACCTATCCTTCTAGATCACCACGACATTATCTTTTCTGGGAGATGCAATTAAGATGTTCATCCATACGGTTTAGCCATTTATGAAGTTCACTAGTAAATCAAAACCCCGAGTGGCTAAAATAGACAATTACGTTCTACCTTTGGATATGTCTACTTCCAAATATAACGATTTTCGCAGACTAAATCCGCTTTTAACACAATTTAAAATATGTATGTTGGACATATAATTTAAGTAAATCTACCATTATTATTATTTGTAAATAATGTGTTTTTAATGTATAATTTTCCAAAACTTAATTGTTTAGGTTGGCCGAAGAGTTATCGGACGATCAAAGCCGCCCGTGGTTACCAAAGCTAATTTTGAAGATGCTGAGCGTCAAAACATGGAAGATGAAAAATTGGCCTACTTTTTTACATAGTAAATTTTTAGTTTTTTAGCATAAAGTAACTATATAAAAAATTTTATCCTGCAAGCCTATTGTTATCTTTATAAATTTTTTGAATTACGTGTAAACTAACATTTAATAAACGCCTGTCAATTTTCTATATCAATGTTGCCTGATAGCTTTTGTAAATTTCCAAATATAATGAAAACAATAAGACAATGAAATAATTATTTGAGGACTAACTTATATTATAAGTAATATATAGCAATTTTACTATGGAAATCGCAATTATCACGAGAGAGTTTATTTGACAAATAAATTTATACACGAAATTTCTATTTTACTGGAGCTAAGCTTTCATTTATTGAGATAAATAGACTCATTTTCGTCGGAACCCCGCTTCCTATAGACACAGAACACCAAAATAACCAACAACAACTGGCACAAAATACTGGATTTATAACAGTCAACAGGAAATCGAACCACTCCTATACTAGTAATAATCTTATTTATATTATTAAACTATAAAAAATTATGGCTCGGATTTACATATAAAGTTTCTTTCGTTTGCTTATCAATAAAATTTAGCTTGAGAATAATTGTACACCAGGCTGAATCGAATCTTCATACCTAGGCACAAATAACTGATGGTCAAAATCTATATGTTCATTTTCTGCATAACAGTTTAGGTTTCACATTTGGAATGCTTAAAGTTACGCATATTATCATTTTCCTACTTTTGTATGTGTAGATTACTTGAGAATTTGTATGAGGTACTAATAATATAGTGCAAATTTTCCTTTTTAGAAATATACGTTTATTTTAACATATCCTTTTACTCTTGTTATAATTCATCTAGTAGGTAGAAATGCATATGTTAATTGAAGTTAATTTTAAGATTTACATTAACTGTTTTTATAATTTCTGATAATTGTATATACTTTACACTTCTTGTCGTGCATAATTATTCTAAATATTTTTCACTATTTAGAGCCATTTACATGAAAAACGGCCCTCTATCTCTTTTCTGATGTTAAACATATTATCTTCTTTTCTAGTGCCGCATTAGTCTATTTTCTTCATTAAAATTACAGCAATGAATTGATCAATTTTCGATGATATAGATCTGAGTTCACGTTAGTTTAAACTTGGCCGTGTTCATCAAGTTTCGAAAACTGGTCTAAAACCTTTGCCAGTTCGTAAATACCAATCGTAAATCATTGAATAAATTTTGTTTTAAATTGTCACTTGTTTGATTTTGTTTTGCGGTTTCTGCAGTACCATTTGTGTGAACATAGAACATGCACTGAAGGTGATCTTGGAAAGTTGGATCAGAAACATCAGCACTTCTTAAAATAACTCCCAAAAAAGCTTTCAATGTTGCATAATTTGTTAAATGTGCATTTCATGCTGGTATAAGCTAACCAGTCCAACTTTTATTAGCAAGGACACAATTTTCTCGGCTTATACATGTAAGACAGACAGCAATATTCTTTGTGGCCTTATGTTAAACTTATATATTTGTGAACATTTTAAAAGATTTAAATTAGCGTTTGAAAATGCAACCTATTCAAAGAACACTAACACCATCAGTGATAACATTTTCGTACTTCCTTTGAATGTTCCCAGATTCATGACGTTTGATTAACATGTTGAAACCTTTTATGAGACACCACAGAATTAATAGAACCAAAAGGTTCTAAACAGATTGGATATTTATGCATTTTCTCGTTTCTAGCTTTGAGACATTAGGGTTTAGAAGCAAAACGTTTTTAACTGAAATTTCTAAACCAAATGATTTTGTGTAATTTCTTGATTTCAATATTCTCTTAGCTTTAAATTATCAGTTGGATGGTTCATTTCACTCTTCCATAAGTTACTGCGAAAGTGCCAGCAAGATCTTGTAACTAGAAATGGCCCAATGCGGGCTGTTTGCCGGCTAATGAACGGAATGTAAACTTGTAGACCAGGAGATTATGCGGTAAGGGGCATTTCGGAATTGCTGAATACTTGCCAAAGATAATCAATGATAGACTATTGTACTAACAATGCGAGATAATGAGATATATTTGAGTTAGAAAACCAGTTTATGATATGTCTTTTTTATAACTTTACTTTAAAACTTAATTTAAAACAATACAAACAATAAACCAAACAAAATTTACGGTAAAAGGAAAATGCGGTCAAATTTATCGTTATGTGGATCTATGCATAAATGATAAAAGCAAATAGTGGGCATTTTAAAACATATATTGTCAATAAATACGAAACACTGAAAAAGATAACAAATGTTATTCATCGTGCAGATCAGTTTAGTTCATATTTAACACACGTCATTAATAGCAAGTAATGACTCGGTTTTCATTTTAAAATTAAAACATTTTATTTTGAGCAATAAAACTCATTACTAACGAATCCAAAGCAACGTATTTAATGCAATTGTCAGTTAAATTGTTTACTTTACTCTATTTATTTACTTGGATTCTATGTGTATAACCCTCTCTGGACTGAGCGTCAAAGACAGAAGACCATATGCGAAGATAACAGTCCAATTTAAATCGTTTTTCGGTTAAATTTTGCCACATTGAATGCCAAATTTTATTTCACTTAGAAGGATATCAAGCGCAAAGTCGTAAGCGAAAATGATTTTTGGAAGATAAAAAGCGCTATTTGAATCACAAAATCTGCCTGCTCAAGTGTGGTTACGAAAATTATTTTTTTAGTTGTGCATTCACTTTATGAAATGGAAAGTCTCATACTTTTGTTTGGCATGCTTGAGCCATTATATCCTGCACTTTCTTCTTAATAAAAGCCGAATCTGATGAAATATTTCCATTTTTAAACCTTCTCTATCCTACATTCCGCATTTCTCAGCGACAATATATGATCTATTATTTTATTCATCACGAAAAATGACATTAATCTTATCATTGAAAACATTTTCCCTCTCATTTCTGAAAAAATGAATCCCTACATCATCTTCAATACTTTTGAAGTGAGTATCATTTGCTACCAAGTCGATTTCCTTTTATGCCAATCATTTAATGTAATAAGGCCTTCATAACTGTACGAGTAAAACTAAATTTGTTTAGCTCCTCTATAAAATAGCAGTCCAAGATTTCCCTACATCATATTTTAGTTGTCTGGTGGTGATGTTTGCCTCTATTAGATTCTAATAAAAACTTAATTCAAACAGTAAAAAATCAGTAAGTCTGCTTCAGATAACGTTAGTATTTTAGCTCAATAAACTATACGGGGCACTAAATTCACAAGAACGGGAAGACATTTTGAATGAGATTATTTCAGAATAAGATATATTGTGAATTACTTTAGTTAAGTTAATTGGAAGTAAGGTGACAGTCAAAACTATGGTATGGGATAAAGCTGCAAAATCTAAATGAATTTGACCAAAAAATACTGGATTTGGCTGATCACGAAGGCACACCAAATTCAATTTAATTCTAATTTCAAATAAACAAATTTGCATTAAAATGTGCACGGATTGTTCATTATAATTAATTAACAGTTATATGTATTGTACAAACTGTCTGTTTTAGTTAAGAAAATGAAGTAATTGATCCATATAAATATGTATTAAAATGTGCAGACGCTTTTAATTTATTGCATGTTCATGAAGCAATGTTCAGTGAGATGTAATGCAATTCTATAATTCATCGACTATTTTACACATTTTTCTCGTAGACAAAATATCTGTTTTATTTAAAAAATCTTTCATTATCTTTATTTACGTGTGTGTAAACAGACTGTAAAGCGTAGGTGTTTTCGTATTTCACATTTTAAAATTTCTACACTGCCTCTATGTAATTTAAAATAACTTATTTAATTAAAGTGTAATGGCGAGTTTTCATATTATATACGCAGTTAGTGTAAACTAAGCATAACAATGGATAGCAATTGCAATTCGTTAACCTGACTAGTTTCACCCCGACTGGGTGTAGTTGCCAAAATTATAGCGGGCACGATTCGAGGGGGGGGGCATTTGGCTCAGAGTCTTACAACTCATCCTCTATGCCACCTAAGCCGCGCATTGTAGTCGTCGGTTATACCAGCAACATATATAATCAAATCCTGTCATTAAACTTCAAGTGCAGTGTCATTTATCAAGCAAAAATCGTTTAAATCTCATAGTAACTGATCGAGGATGGTTAGTTGGAAATTTGGGTCGAAAGAATACCAAATAGGATCCGAGTGAAGAAGAGATTGACAAAAGCGGGTACACAAATGAAAATTGCATGTAATACGCGGGTTCAGTAGCGAAGAGTGGACTTACCAAGTTCATCTAATTAAAATCCTGGCCGCCGTAATTCTAGCAAAATTCTGGTTAGTGACCATTGAGGGTGTAACCGCTTATATTAATGAACAAAAATTTGTATATTAGGCAATATTAAGTTTACATGGACAAAATTAATGAATTCTTTTAAAAAAATCTACTACAACGCCATCGATATTTGTCTATGATTATATGCATAAATTATGCGTAAATGCATTAATATATAATTAGTATAATCAAGAGCTTTATTAATTTAATTGACCTTAAAAGAAACCAAGGGAGAATCAAATTTGCTCAATTAGCGAAATGGCATAAAAGGGTACTTGAAATGAAATTCTACTAGGCACTATGCGTGTTGTTTGCAGCCTTCTGTTTAAAAAAACTAGTACTTTCTTGCAAGGCGGTAAGACTGTTCCATACTCTAGTAGTTTTGTTTCTCTTAGGTAAGAATTGAGATCCAAGGCTGTTGCATTACCTTACTGTTCTCAGACAAATGCTCAGTAAGCGGAATTTGCACAGCGCTGGCTGTCAATAAATACATAATTACTAAGTTCAACTCATTTTGCCAAAAAAGCACAAACAATTTTACTGATCGAAATGAATTGTTTGTTACTCAATTTGCAGTCAGTTCGTGCTTAGGAGGACTAATTTTTGAGTTTTTCAAATGAAAACACCGCTTGTCGTTTCAATAAGTTAATGCCCCATTATCTTGTTCACGAAGATGTGTGACTTAGGCTTTCGAAGTACAGAGAGCCTGTGTTCTTAATGGCTATTTTGTCAACATGAACGACAACAAGTTTAGGTAAACTGAAGACATATAATCGAAGTCTCATTGAAATTTGGGCCATATAAACAGTAGCAACTATTAACATACTAGATTCATTGACCAATAATCTGGTACATATTTACCTCAGAGAAAGTATTCTTTCGATTATAAAATGTTACGCGCACCTGCTTTGAAGATCAAAATCAAAGCATACTGACTTGAATGAACCATGTCTAAAAAACAACGTTTTTGAATGAAGAATTCAAAAATTGGAATAAAAGGGAAAAATTGAGCAACATGAAATAAAATGCCTATAAGAAAATCATATATCAATTAAATTTGATATAAAAGTGATAAATGAAATGACGTTCATGTTAATCCCGAAGTAGCATCGGTAAAAATATGCTTTATACATTAGCTGCAGAATCAAATACATGGTCAATAATAGAAAACCAACTGGCAAGACCTAATGTTTCCTAAGAAATATAAAAGATGGCATCAAAAAATTGAATTACATAATTGTTTATTTAGCGAAAGCAGAATTAGTGTAATATTTAAGATAACTGAAAATGTCGAATAAGCATAGACCAATCGTTGTAAAGCTAAAATAATCGGCAACAGATGCGAAAATTTTTAAATAGCAGAATAAAAAATATTTTAATAATTTAAAGACGCTTTCGAATTGTATAGACAAAATGTTTCCTTGAAGAAAAGCAGCAAAGTTCAAAATATTATTGAAAATAAAGTTCTCGAGCATGATATAAAAACCAATCTCATTATATATATGCATATATATATCTAATTAGGAAGAAAAAACACATTAATAACAAAGTGGATAAAGGCCATTTATTTCGTGAATACTAATCATCGCTATACAATCATTCATTTATATACATGTATATAAATGAATGATTGTATAGCGATGATTAGTATTCACGAAATAAATGGCCTGATAATAATTTCTTCATTAAGAAACATACTGTGTAAAATTTAAAGAAACTGAGACATTTATAAGGAATATATATATATATATATATATATATATATATACTCTCTCTCTCTATATATTGAAGTATAAACTAAGCATCGTATTATTTAGAAAATGAGATTCATCCAGTAGACCAGTTTTGTCCCTATTGGAAATTGTTTACTCTCCGCGAGTTGCCTTCGCTGGTTGTTGCTTTGAATTATCAGTTTTGCAAAGATCCCATTGATTCCCATTTTTAAGTACGCACCGATCTATTCATAGTTTTGGCTGGGTGCAGATTCGTCCCTTACTTCCAAAGACTTCAACATCGTTCATACTAACCCCTGGAATTGAGGTACAAAGTATTCTTCACTGATTATCGACGTTTCAGTACCTAATTTCCAGTTCCATGATCAGGCCACTATACACAGCACAATACTCACAATAGCAGATATATGCAATTGTCATTTGCCTTATTTATACATACAACTGTATATATATATGATGAGATTGGTATTTATATCAATCTCGCAAACGTGATTTAAATAACTGTTATCACTCCTCATATAATCAGTTCTGGTTTATATATATATATATATATATATATAAACGATCAAATATTGTATGAAAATGAAAATGCCAATATTAAAATGGATGGAAAACTTGAAGAGGAACTAGAGATCAAAATGGCTTCATTTACGTCTAGTATGGGAAAAATCTGTAGTTAAATGCACAATAGGAAATAGCAAATGATGCACCAAATCGTAGTATGATTGATTTTAGCAATAGAAAACGAACCATAATGAAGTCACCAGTGAGTTTTTATTAAGGAAAAATGAATGCGTTACATGCAAGGAGATAGGTTTTCACGGACAGCTCCGAGGAAGTGTAGTAAATAAGTTTAATTCCAAACTACCCGTATTTGGATTTGACAACAGAAGCTTGAAGAGTTAGAGCTTTATTATGTACAACTTTCTAAAATATTGCGATCTTTGTATGTTACTTTTCGTGGAAGCATGTTTTAATACGGGTAGTGAAAGTCATAACGCCAGTAAAAATAATTATTAGTTATTTTGAAGGATAGATTTATCTCTGACTGATATGGAACAGTAATTATTTATCGAATTTTCAAAGTTAGCAGCAATAGTGATTTCACTTAGTTTTGGCATTGCTTCAAATGAATTTTTGAAATTGAAAATTTATATGATCCTGTTAACAACTGTGTATAGTCTTCTGTATAAGAGAATGTCTGATTACATAAATTTCTAGCCTAATTTGGGCAAAATCGAGTCTGAAATGGTGTGTTCTATTAAAAATAGCTAAATCTGTTTTATCCAATCTGTTATTAACAAAAAATTGAGTCGAATTATAAGAGGACGAACGAAATGCCCCGAGTGCTTGGACATTGTGATCGTTTACAGCGAAGCCATTAATCCGACTAATCATGATATGGATAATTTGTATGAGTCCAAGCGAAACCTAAAGGCAATATTATGAACAAATTATCTGACTATGCGATACTGATAATGCGGAACGTAATTTGTCTTACAATTAAATAGAGACTTTAAGAGTGCATCACAACTCTGGATGATGACTCTGAATTTCCCGAAATGCAGTGCAAATATTAAGATATGCTAAAATTCTTAATAATTTTTTCTGTTAGAAAATTTAATAAAATTATTTGCTAAAAGCGAGGAGGAAAATTTTTTACCTTGAATATCGAGAGAGAAAGGTTCATTTAGTAAAATAATTCAGTCAATATTAAGTACATGCTTCAATATAAGATCGACAATAAGAGTAAACTTCTCCCCGCGTCAATCAGTAGCAGACGAAATAGAGTATGTTGCGAAAGTTCACATGAAACAAGGAATTACTACTTAGAAAGCTAAAGATTGAGGTAAAATAAAAGCCGTCATTGGCGGTCATATTAGCAGTATATCCTTTTTTGGCATCCAAAAAAGATGCGCATCCTCTTGATTGTAGTGTCAATCTCTCTTCCAGTTGTGCGTTTTTAGGCGTTGGTAATAAGAGCGATAAGTATAATTTAATTTCATAGAGGAATAATCATTTCGACTCATAATTTTTTTTTGTTGATAATTTTCGTTTTCTATGACAATAAGAAGCATGGATTCGAAGATGAAAAGCTGCAGATTTTGTTATAATATTAACAAGCTATTAATCGGGTTCTGTTTGAACGGAAATGTGTTTAGTTTTTTAAAAGAATATTATGCTTAGTAAAAAGAATATCACAGACATTCAGAGTTTCCATAATTTAATGAGAAATATAAGTGTAAAATCCAAAGGACACATGCAGACATATACACAAACCATGTGACACACATTTACCTAATATTAAACTAAAAAGTTATGTTTAAGAGATCTAACAACAAGTATAAATGGAACAGTTTAAACTAAAGTTTCCACTTGACACATTGATTGTCAACTTAGTAGGTGATGTGCTTTACATTGAAAAAGAACTCTATATACGGAGATCGAAAATTCTGGAGAAATCAGGAAGACAGCGCATACAAACAAATTGGATTGCAACCCGATAATCCATCTTAGATTAATAATCACAGACCTTTAACGATTAAAAACTATTGAAGATTCTAGAATAAGTTATATGTGAACAACAAAGTTTTTCGGGTGGTTTTACAATGAGAACACGTGGCTTTACGAAGAACCTGTTGACAGTCATGAGTTAGCTCTGTATGAGAATATATATTTTCGAGATCAATCTTAAATTTTTTGATGTGGCTTTTTCTACTTGTTGATATATATAAGGCGCTTATAATCATGAAGAATAATAGAAAATAATCGACCATCTGAGTTTTGATCCATCAAAATGGCAATCGTATATGCAAATAAATAATGATCTTATTGCCCGTTTGAACTGCAAAAATAAAAATAAATTGTTTCAGATACAATAACCGTTTATTTCTTATTTTATATTAACAATATCTACAAATTACGCATATATATATATATATATATATATATATATATATATATATATTGAGGAAAAATAGACATATATATATGTTCATATATTGTCTTGAGACAAAATGTAAAAGAAACGGTTTATTATTTTTGCCCATGGAATGGGTACAATGAATTTTATGAAAATTCTCGTTAGAAAAAAATAATTATCAAACAAATGTTCTAGATGTGATTGGCGAGATTACTGGTAAGATTATTTGTAGATTTTCCCTAATGCACTTGGATGTTATTTGAATATGATAATAATTAGTATTCACAATTTCGAGGAATATTTCTTAAAAATCATTGAATAATATGAACACGAAACTATACTATTTGGATAGACATATTGTAGAGTAGGTAATGAATTATATAAATATATAGCATATCTATATATATATCTCTATCTCTCTATATATATATATATATATATATATATACTAAAATACAACCGATTAAAATGGCGTTATGATTCGGTTTAACTATAAACTACAAAATTCTCCTCATATTTAATAGCCACGACGCCATACTATACTGGGCAATGATGCGAAAATGCTCTGAATTGCCTTCGTTTGTACACTTTCTCATAATGGCAAATCACAAATGTAGTCAAGGCTGCCCAAATACGAAGAAGCCATATTAAAGACCAGTACTATCGGAAGAAATATAATAGTATGTGTCACGAATATGGATTCTACAATTTTTAGATTAATTTGCGCCTATGTTTAAAGAAACAAAAGCATATTTCTAAGGCTTAGTGGAATCTTTGCAATAATAAGTATTTTAAAAAAATGAAGTGTGAGTTTAGCACATTATGTGGCTAAAAGTTGTCCCCGAATAATGCTGCTCCGTAAAAGTTTGCATTTAAATCAATGTTGCAGAGTGTTTATGGGGTTATTACCAAAGAGTTACAAAATAGGCACCGTGTCGGAACGGTCAGCCATAACTCATCTTGTGATGACTAACTTCGCTGATAAGTTTTTATTATATTCTAAAACTTGAAGATCTATAATTTGTAACCGGCTTAATTCAGAGCGAAACCAATTTGTTTGCTTTCGTTTAATATATACTCGGTGAGATTGGAAGATTGGTTATTTGTGAAGTATACATTAACAAATAGGTTGAGCGAAATGTTTTTTGTTTAGTAGGAAGGCCGTAGAAACAAGAATAATCTGATATAGTTTTGTGGAAACAAGTTAGTTTCCTCCAAGTAAACAACAATTGCTTAATTTGTGGTCTTACGCTATTTCATCAAATACAACAGATGTGTAGAAACGTAATATTGTTTTTTTTATTTCCATTTTGTTCAATTGCTAAAAACTGTTTTATTGTGAAGTATATAAATGTAAAATTGACACTATGAAAAATTTATGATAGATATGAACACTTTTATTTCTCAGACACATCACACGGGGTTTTTCAACTCGTGTTGACAATATTTAAATTTTTTACCGATATTGGTTCAAAGATATTACACATTTCGTTATTTTTTGTGAAATATTTTGTTTAAAGTTTAATTTGCCGCAATCCAATATTGTAATATAATTAGTACGCTCCAAATCAAGGCTTTATTCGAATTTTAGATACTTTGTTAACCGACTTTTAAGCTTATAAGTTAATCGACGAAACATACATTCGAATTAATTTATCTTGAATATAGAATGATTTGTTTTGTGTAATTGTTTTTTAAATTATGGCTTTTGAGCGGTATATCAATTTTAAAGTTATTATTATAAACCTAACACATGTTTAAATTGCTAAAAGTGCAACGTAATGCGTGTATAAAACTTTGTTTATTTTGCATTATTGTGTAAATTTTACTTTAAGCTAGAAACAGAAAATTTTTAGAAGTAATAATTCATATTGCTTTAATGAAAATTTATTATGTAAGGTGTATGCTAAATTTGTATAAACGATTGCCTGGCATGGACCACAGTAGCCTCTGGTGACGCGTTGGTCTATTAGTATGAGCATTGATTTCGGAGACGATAAAAATTAATTTTATTCAAGTTTGCGATCTTAAAATAAACACCTGGCACATTATCTACATACAGTTTGATGTATAAATAAAGTATTTTATAGTGTATAAAGGACAATTAATCCAGTAGGCAAGTTTCGTCCATATTGGGCACTCATCACGTATTGTGCAGACTTTGGCGTGAGCAGTGCTCGAACCTGTCACGTCCCAATAAGGATGAAACCAGTCTGCAGGGTGAATTTCCTTTGCTAGACTATACAATATTCAGTTTATTCTGACAAATTGATATACATAATTGATCAGCTGTTTATTTCAAGATCACCACCTTGATTTATAACGATTGTTTTTATAAAGGAAATCATTGTTCTTATCGCACTAATGACAATTTATTAAGTCAGGTGTATGGTAAATTTGTACAAACAATTGAATGACATAGACCACAATAGCCTCCAGTGGTGCGTTGATCAATTAGTAGGAAAATTAGTTTTGTTTTACTCCTAGACGACATTGATAACGATTAAAAGAACACTGGTTGCGTGTGTGGTGATAACAATAAATTTTAATGAAGTTTTTGAAATCTTGTTATAAACACCTGACCCATCATCTACATACATACTATGAAGACTTTGCATAGGCAGTGCTCGAACCTGTCACGTCCAAATAAGGATGAAACCGGTCTACTGGTTGAACTTCCTTTGCTATACTATAAAATATTTAGTTTATACTGACTAATTTATATAAATAGTTTGTGGTAAACTATTTACTCGATTTTCGAAACATATTTCCAAAAACGTTGATTTTTTTATTACATTATTTAAATGTATTAATATCAATGGTAATTAATGCATAGATTAGATTAATGACACAAGTGTGCAAATTGATCTATATTTATTAAAAGTATTGTAGGTACCCTAGTAAGTTTGTAAAATATTATGCAAAAATATTGTCATAATACACGAAACGGTAGCTATAGAATTTTTTTCTTAAATCTGTGATTATATTTTATGCATGATGTGTTTATGAACGAAAATAAGTTTGTTTTTCTTTGTATACATGTATAAACATGTTTAATTATGAATCTAAGTATGTATGTATGTATTTATGTATGTATGTATGTATTAATGCATGTATATATGTTTTTATTTCTGTATGCATGTACGTATGTTTGTACGCATGTATGTATGAATATATATACGTTTGCAATTATGCATGTGGATGTATGTATCTTTGTATTTATATTTGTATGTATATATGTATGTACGTATGCATGTATATATATATATATATATATATATATATAAGTATAGATGTAGATACGTATGCATCTACGTTTTTATATGTGTTAATATATGTATATATGTATGCACGTATGCATGTATGCATAAATGTACATTTGTTGATATGCATGTATGCATGTAAATACGTGCGTGGGTGTATATGTATGCATTTTTAATGCAAGTATATGTATTTATGTAAGCATATATGTATGATTGTATGCCTATGTGTAAGTATGTGTGTACGTCTTTATGTGTTTTTTATGTATGTACGTATGTATTTATGTGTATATTTTATTTTTTGTATGTGTGTATATATATTTGTATGTGTGGATGTATAGATGTATGTTTATATGTATGTGTAGGTTTATTTTTTGTTTTTTTTGTATTTATGTACGTGTGTGCCCATGTATTTTTTATGTGTGTGTATGTATGTATACAGACATGGATGCATTTATGTAAGTATGCATATATATATTTATGCGTATTATTTGGATGCTTGTAGACAACATGTATCGAAGCATCTATTTATATATTTTAAAAATATTTACGGCATGTAAACATGCCTATATGAATAAACGAATTAAAGGATTGTTGAATATATTAAAGGAGCCCTGCGTGAATAAATATATTCATTCCTTCTTTAATACTTTTATATCTGTAATTCTATAAATATTTTTACACTATCATATGCGTGTTTCTATAAATATGTGCGTTTTATTTATTTAAATTTCTACTGTCCCCATTTCTTGAGAATATTAAAAATTACGAAGATGATTTTGTTCTAACAAGTAATTATGCTAATTAACTAACGTTAATTCTGTGCAGAATTTCGTTCCATTTTTATGTGCTCTTCCTGCACGCCTTTCCTATGTTTTTTAGAATATTTTAGATCGAAATCACAACTTTATGATGCTACTTTTTTTAAAAGTAAAATGCAGATACTAGAGAAGAAATTATCTACTTCATTGCGATTTTTCTTCTCTGATTTTATTAAGGCTAAATAAAGCAGAACATCTTTCTAGATGTAAAGTTTCTGCCCAGTTAACTGACAATTTTTGCATAAGTATCTAGCCGCCAATTTAATGCGTGTTGTTTATGAAAACATGAACCAAGACCAATCAAAAATAAAAGATATAGAAAGTTTTTTACAGCGATGTTGCTGGTTTATTTCACAGATACCATATTTAATTATAACTTAGTGAAAGTTTCACGATTATTTTATTTCAATTGCTCAGACCATTACTTAAATCAAGGTTACGATTTTGATATGAGAACATGACCCATTATGTACTCGCACTTTTTAATATAAATTAAGCATTGTGTAATGCAGAAAAGTTAATTCATTTGGGAGACTAGTTTCGTCCTTATTGCGAACTCATCAACAAATGTCCAGAATTTGCCGCGGACAGTGCTCGAATCTGGGCACATCTGCTGCAGAGTCTGTTACTCGAACTATTGAGCTACACACAATTTTCGGTTATATATTAACTAATGCTTTTTGGTTAATCTTTCTTTTAGGTGTAGCTTTTATGGCTTCCCTTTAGACCAACTAGCCATCCGCAATCTATCACTATAGAACCCACACCACTCTACCTAGCGACGCGGTATTGAATTAAACATTTATATAATTAAATGAACATAAGTTGCACGGGCGCTGATAAAGCAGATGATGGTTATGACAGGGTTTAACTTAATTTGTCATATTTAGGTAAATTTCTGGCATTATTCATAAGATAAAGACATTAAAAATCCAACTTTACAGTTGTAAAGTTGAGTAGCGTCAACTGTTCGCGACTGTTTACCTAGAATTAACAAAATGCTCAGTATAGTGTAGTATAGGCTCATTTTTGGATTACTTAAAAGAAACTCACCACAGTTCCATTTTTCAATTGACTATATTCGGTATCCATTTTCAAGTGCATTCTTCAGTCGATAGCTCATCAGAAAAAGTAAAGATATATTGATGTAAAAACTCATTTAAGCTGAAACTGAACAAACATTAAAATCAGCAAAATTGGAATTTTTTACACAAAATATATGAAATGCAATTTAGGTAAAATAATCCCGGATATTTCTTTTTACATTAGACCAATTGAATCTCCAACATAAAGAATTGTAAAAGACTGCGATAAGGTTACATATTTGCCTTAAAATTGATGGCATAGAACGGCATAGAACCAACAAGCATTAAGGCTAAAATTAAACAGTCAATGATTGCGCAGGTGGTAACAATTCCTTAAATAAAGTTTGCAAGCTTGAGGTAAACACTAATACAATCATATTTAACCAGGTGTCAAACAACATAGCAAACCTACCGTCAGTCACACGTAATGACGCGTTTCCACCTTCCATGATCATCATCAGAGTACGACTGGTAAACTGACTAGCGAGAATAAAAAATATATGGAAAGCAAAATTAGATATGCTGCTCTCACCTCTAGTAGTCTCGCATACATTTTACTTGACTGGAAATGTCGGCTGCACAATTTATATCGAACGTTAACGTTTTTGAAGCTTTCGTCATATATATATATATATATATATATATATATATATATATATATATTGATAATACAAGTAAACGATCATTAATTTCGCGGGTTGTGATAACAATCATTTAAATCAAGTTTGCGAGCTTGAAGTAACACCAAACCCATTGTATTTAACCAGTCGTCAAACAACATAACATAACTACCCCCAGAAACATTAGGTCTAATTGAGTTGATCAAGCTTCACATCTGAAACCGTTTAAATTAGTAGAACAGCATCCATTAACAAAGAAAAGTTTGAATGCACTTAAAGTTATCAACAGAAATGCAGATATCATAATGCCTTGCGTTGATAAAGGATAAAACAAGCTTTATTCAAAAGATAGAGAATGTCTTGTTCGTTGTTAAAATTTTTTTACATAAGCATAACTAGACAAAGTTGAACGGAAGATAAAAATTGAAAATAAAATAAAGTTATCAATGGCGGTTTAATTGATATGGTTGTTTCACAGAAGTCCAGACTGATTGTATCATCTACAAAATAAATGAGTTTACCACTAAAAATACGAAAACGTTTATCCTATGAGACAAATGTATATCAATAGTCAATACTTCATTCTATGCACTAGCGAAATGATTAATCAGAAAACTTTAACTGTTGTAAAATTAATTAAGAAATTATGTATTTTTGTTGCGGAGATCTAATTTATATGCACTTGTGTATTAGACGCTGCGTGACTTGTAACAAATCAGCTCAAATCAGACTAGTAGGTAAAACAAAATCAGCATAAGCGGAGAGTACATGAGTTTACACTTGAGTTTGATTTATTACTCTGGTCTTATTTAAGCTAATGTGTTAATAGTGACGCTAAAAATAATATCAAATAACAAATATATAATTTATCTGTGAAACAGTATATAAATATTATATATTTAATTGTTTGATGTCATGATTGTTGCGAAATGTGAAAACTTATTTCGATCAAGGCCAAGGTTTATAGATTTGCTGGAGTAAAAGGTCTCAGAAATAGTTGTAATTCTCAATTTTAGTATCATTTAGCTTATCTCGATGACCATTGAGTTGTTTCTCTGGACCGATTCAGTAACCATAGTGTTGGTACCATGTACCGATTTGGAAACCATAGTGTTGGTACAATGTACCTATCATAAATCGTAGTGTTTGCACCATGTACCTACTCGGTAACCCTAGTGTTGTTACCATGTACTGATTCGGCAACCATAGTTTTGGTACAATCCAACTATTCGGCAAGCATTAGTTGGTGCAATGTACCGACTCGGAAGCCGTAGATTTGGGTACCATGTCCCGACTCGGAAACAATAGTGTCGCTACCATGCACCCATTCGGCAACCATAGTGTTGGTGTCCTTTACAGGTTCCGTATATATTATATATAATGAGTTGGCTTTGAAGTCGCATTGTCGAAGACTTTATATAAAGTTAGCTTCACTACTGCAGGTTTACACATTCGTATAGGAGATTGTACTGTCCAATTGTTACACATTACTCATCCAAATATATGGTTGGTATATGGCGTAAACACGAAACGAGTATGCACATTAAATTATACTTTTCTTTCGTGATAAATTTAGTTCCCCCTTTTTATCCTATTTGAACGATTAAGAAATATGTTGGTTGCCGATTATTTTGAATTTTTCACAAAATTCACGCTATAAGTAATAAACATCTAATTACAGTTTCTTGTTATGTGACGATTCGGTTTTAAAATATTCCTATTCAGGAAACTAATAATGTTAAAAAAACAATTTCCCAGAAACCAACCTGGCCTGTACAGTATATGCATTACAGCAGCTTTATGTCACTCCAACATATATTATCAAATGTTCGCAGCAAAAATGTAAAGAATTAAAAAACTGGGTAAAGCAGATTTAAAATATAACAAATATATTAAAGAAAACGTTTTTCTCATGTTTGATTTCTACCCTAGATTATTTATTGAGTCAATTGGTAAACGAGAAATTCAACAGAAACATACTCTTGCAAGACAAGAAGAGAGAAAGCGTTCTACTTAAACATTATATTAAAATTGGACGTTATTTCCCGCTCCACACAGAAGTTCAAGCGGCTTTAATAGGCACATTTAATGACGCTAAATTATGCGTATTCTTTAAGATAGCGCACTTGCCTTTGCCATACGTTAAAGAGGAATGATAAAAATGTCGACCTTAAACAAGTTTCATCAATATATATGCGCAAGATTTCGTTTATCTTACATAACACAGTTAGCCACTTGGTTAATAACAAATGCAATAGAACGTAACAATGGAAACAAATGAGTCAAGTCAGAAGTTGTATAATATACGTTTGCAATTACTTAACAAATTGCTGAAACCTCGCATGTATGTTTTCCAGATGTGTAATTACTAAAATCATTGACAGAAATAATTAGCAAAATATGAAGCGCTACGAATAAACGAACTGCAACATTTTCGGGCGTTGTGCCTGAACAAGGGGTTAGGCAAAAATATGGTCGATCTTTCGCCCACTTCAGACACTCGCAACGTTTTTAATAATAAAATAAATTTATATAATCATTTGGAGATAATTGAGAATAAAATGAGAAAGGAATGAATATTTAAGCTGAAATAAATTTCCTTTTATCTTTGCAAATTACAATGGGACCATGAATAAATAGGTATGCGTGCATTTCTCTACCGACAAAATATTTCATCTGTTAGCAAAGGCAGTTCACCAATTAGACCGGTTTCATACTTATGTGGATCTCGTCAAGTTCTGTCCAGATTTTATCACGGACTGGACGAACTGGAGAATATTTTCTACGGACTCTCTTTACTGTCAAGTAAAACGTATTCGAGGCCACTAATAATGAGATCCGCGTATCTTAATTTTACTTTTATATCAAGGTATTGCAGTTTGATCCCCTCTGGTTAGTTTGCTGTCAAGCTTTCATGGTGAACATAGCAGGTCGAAATACGCTAATTCGTTTGATTGACGTTAGTTATGCTTTGTTGAGAGACCGGTAAAGTACACATGCAATGGTTTTTATATGAAGCACGGAAAGTTTATTAAAAGAATTTTTATGACCATCTGTGGCTTAAATGATTGACAACGTGGAAATCGTGCGGTCAATATCACAGATCAAGTAAAATATATGCCGCATACTAAATTTTGCCTTCCTTATTTAGGCCTTACGTGTTGACGCGCGCTAGTCAGTTTGCCACTTTGTTATGATGATCATCATAGGTGTTCAAAACGCGTCAGCACGATGGTAGCAATGCCTTTTTGCGCGACGTGTTAATAAAAGTGAGTTTGGCTTAAATATCCAGTTCGAAATCTTGATTTAAAAACTTGCATTAATTGTTGACTGCGCGTATACTTACACTAAATTTACACTTCACCCCAGACAACTGTGCGCATTCGTTTCGTGCTTACTGGCGACTCATCAGTAGGAGCCGGTATTACGCCCTTTAACCACTATATATTTGGTAGAAGAATGTGGAATAATAGGACGGTACAATCTCTCTTACTGACCAAATATATAGTGGTTAAAGGGCGTAATACCGGCTCCTACTGATGAGTCGCCAGTAAGCACGAAACGAATGTGCATGAGATTATACTCTCCGTTCATGCTGCCTTTGGTTTATCCTTCTGTTCACAACTGAACTAATTTGTTACTAGGTTCGCAAAACCTAATACATACTTGCATATATATTAGTTCTTCGCAACAAACAGTATGTAACTGTGCGCATATTTTACTTGCTGGCGTAAGGGAAAACTGACAGACACGAGTAAAGCAAACGCAAAATTTTATAAAAACACTGAACCACAGAGGGCATGTATTATTTGCAGAAATATACGTGTAAGCATCAATCAGTGCAAGAGATTCAACCGAACAAGATATTTATCAGGTCAATGCGAGTAATCCGAAGAACAATCAAGTACATTAGCTTCAAACACATACTTTCATATAAGTTACACAAGAACATGTAACACATCTCATATTTTAACAACTTAGAATTAAAGTATATAATTTAAAATTGTGTGTAGAGTGCGGCAAGGTGGCTCAGTGGTTAGAGCACCAGATTCCTAAAAAGACGCGCCATTTTCGAACACTGTCCGCGGCGAATTCTGGACAGTGCATGATGAGTTCCCAATAAGGACGAAACAAATCTAATGGATGAAATGCCTTTTCAATATTACACAATACTTAGTTTATACTGAAAATGTTTTTACATAATGGTTCAGGTGTTTATATCAAGATCGCAATCTTGATTATAGTAGAAGTATACTTGATTGTACTTTTACAATAATTGAACGAAACCATGCTTATAACACTATTCAATGGAAGTCCCAGTACAAAATGTTTCATTAAACTGTACTGATGAACTATATTACAACGCACTTGATTCCGCAGAAAAATTTAAAAAAATTATAGCATTAAATACAAAAAATTTTTTTTTCTTTTTCAGTCCGAACTATTGGTTATAATTATATATATATATATATATATATATATATATATATAAGAACAAAACAACGTACTCCATGGAATAACATTTATTAATAAATCTTATTTCTACCAGTATCTACAGCCATTGTTCTGGATTCGTTAGTATATTCGTTCATCCAATCCCACTGTACATGTGTTGTAACCAATCTCCTCTTCGTTATGCTAGCCTTTCCTTTGCGCAATTTAGACCACTGCTTTTGCGCAATTTAGACCACTCCTTTTGCGTAACGTCATTTGGTGTGTCATCGCTTTCATTGTAATTGCGTCCGTAATTGATGTATGTGTCGTATTTTGCGAAGCGTTGGCTATTTTTAAAGGCATGTCGGTTATGTCTTTGTTCCAGTCCAATTTAATTTCTTTTTGAATTATTTTCTGCACGTTTAAGCAGGGCTTCAGCTTATTAATTGCAATAGCTTCAAAAGCCAGAAGCATTTTCTCTGTTTTTGCCTTGTAGAGAACTGAAAAATTGTTACTACTAACAGCATGACCTGTGAGTAGTACATGTTCGCAAATTGCTGATTTTTGTGCAGGAGCTGCACCCCTCTTTAATAGTTTTTGAGGGAGATGCTGATTTATTCTAGTTTCGAGCCTCTTTTTTGATCTGCCGATGTACTGAGCGTTGCAGGTACATTGAAATTTGTATACAGACAAAGGTGTTGACGTCACAGAGAGGCTATCTTTTTCATTCGTGCGCATCAGTTTTGTTGTGTTGAACACCACTCTCACCTGTATTGATGGAAACTGTGCTTTTGGCGCTCGAATTACTTTTCGTTTGAAGATTTCCGCTGGAAGATCACCTCCAAAGGGAACACTAAGCGTTACTATCTGGGGAGTTTGATTTTCTTCAAAATTGGCCTCGATTTTGTTGCGTTGCCTCAAGTTGTATTCGATGAACCAGTCCGGATGGCCATTATTTCTCAACGCTTCGCGAAGCAAAGTTAGCTCTACTTCAATGTTGTCCGGTGAACAAATCCTGCGTATTCGTGTGCCCAAATTCATTATTAGGTTCCTTTTGTACGCCCTTGGCACACTACTCATATAATGGACATATTGTCCAGTCCAGCTTGATTTCTTGTGAACTGACCTTGAGAGAGTACCTTCTTCATCTCTCGTTATTCCTACATCTAGGAAGGATAAATATCCGTCTTTTTCTTCTTCTATTGTAAACTTGATTGCCTGGTCTACCTTGTTTATGTGATGTAGCAGTGAATTTGTATCTTCATCCTTTTCAACGACCATGAAAGTATCGTCAACGTAGCGCACGTAAAAATGAGCTCCATTGATAAATGGTTTTAAACCAGTTGTTTCTAAATGGTGCATGTATATGTCTGCCAATACTGCTCCAAGAGGACTACCCATACCTATGCCGTCAATTTGTCTGTAGAAGACTCCTTGGAATACGAATTGTACGTTGGATGTGCATAATAGAAGTAGTTCTCTCATGTCGTCCACTTCTATCAGTGTTTCCGCTCCTGATGATCGTATATATTCACATAGGATATTTATAGTTTTATTTACTGGAATGCTAGTAAAGAGTGACTTTATATCGAGGGACACCATTTTCCTCTCTTTCAAATTTAGGTCGCGAATTTTTTCTACGAATTGAAAGCTATCCTGTACAACGTGGTCTATTCTTCCTTTCATGATAGGCTTTATAATCCCGCATAACAGTCTGGCTGCCTTGTGCTGTGGGGAATTTATCATAGATAAAATGGGCCTGAAAGGCGGAAGTCCTTCATTGTTGGTCATTTTGTGAACGTTGGGCAACCCATATAATATCGGTTGCGTTGAACCTACGGGCTTGGCATGTTTGCATTCTGTTATAAAAGCATTTTTGTGCTCTATGTCGATTTCTTGCTGAGCCTCGACCTTCGAAATAATTCGGTTTGGAATCTTCGTTATGGAATTTTCTAATTTTGCCGTAGTGTCGCGTTGTACCTCTTCGTGTTTAAATTTTGATTTGTCATTCAGAATTTGTAACATTGCCTGACTATAGTCCGTATAGTTCATTAACACAACGCCTGTCCCTTTGTCTGGCTTCATGAGTCTGACTTGTTTGTTTCGTTGTAGCTCATTCAGTTCTTCTAGATGCCTTTTGGTGACCAGTTTATTGCCTTTGAATGTGCGCATATATTGGCCATACGCACTTCGGAGGTCCGATTTAAAGAGCGAGATGTCGTATTTTTCATTTGATTTGTGTTTTGTGGCATCTTCAAAGAAGCATTCCATTGATGCCTGCATATGCATTTCTTCACGTTCGTTTATTCTAGTTTTTGTTATGCAGTATTTCGGTCCAAGAGAGAGAACTTCATTTTGATGTTTTGTTAGATTTATGTCGGTGTAATTAAAAATAAATTTGCCTGGATTCTCAGGAAACTTTTTGAGCTTAGAACATTGCACTGCATTCCGCGCTAGTTTTTTAATCTCTCTCTTCCTCGCACCTTCTGTAATCCATGCTATCTCTTTTAAAAAATTAATTCGAATTCCATCTTCTAACATCTGCAGTTTAGACTCTATAGATAGACATTTAAGTTTGTAGCTATCCGCTTTTGCTTCTTCTTCTTCGATGACATTTTCAAGAATGCGCCGATGAATATTCTCTGAATATTCACTGCTACATCACATAAACAAGGTAGACCAGGCAATCAAGTTTACAATAGAAGAAGAAAAAGACGGATATTTATCCTTCCTAGATGTAGGAATAACGAGAGATGAAGAAGGTACTCTCTCAAGGTCAGTTCACAAGAAATCAAGCTGGACTGGACAATATGTCCATTATATGAGTAGTGTGCCAAGGGCGTACAAAAGGAACCTAATAATGAATATACAACGCTTCGCAAAATACGACACATGCATCAATTACGGACGCAATTACAATGAAAGCGATGACACACCAAATGACGTTACGCAAAAGGAGTGGTCTAAATTGCGCAAAAGTAGTGGCCTAAATTGCGCAAAACAAAGGCTAGCATAACGAAGAGGAGATTGGTTACAACACATGTACAGTGGGATTGGATGAACGAATATACTAACGAATCCAGAACAATGGCTGTAGATACTGGTAGAAATAAGATTTATTAATAAATGTTATTCCATGGAGTACGTTGTTTTGTTCTTACATTTTAAAAATGGTGAAATTAGAAACTATCAATTTATATATATATATATATATATATATATATATATAATATATATATATCCTTTTTAAATGCGCAGCTTTAATAAAATTCATTAATGCGTATATATATATATATATATATATATATATATATATATATATATATAGGCAAAAGACAAATGTATAGTATTTGTCAGGCGTATACATCTATATATAGTTGGTTACTCGTCAAGTAAATAGGTCGTCATCTACAATAAACATAAACTTTTTTGGTAAATTTCTATTCTCTTCCTAAGTAAATATAATATAGTATATGTAAAGACAAAAGAAATTCTTTTCTCCGACTCTTCTTACAAAATGAATTAAACTTGCGATGTTTTTGAAAAATAGTTATTTGCAAAACGTTTTTTGCTAGCGCGGTTGATGATCAAAATAAAGTTAATTGGTGCCAGCGATCGTCTATTTATTATGCACAAACCATGCTAGTGCCGATATTAAGCTACTGGTTGAATTATAATTTGCGTCTGACAACAGAAAAAATGTTATGCAAGCAAATGCCCTTTGATGACCAAAATTATAATCATTCTATATGCCGCCAAAGTGCAAACAACTTAGTTCTACAAAATTATCACATCTTGCCATTTATGGTCGCGAAAACTCTTTGAATATTCTGTACTTAAAGGAGCACTTTTCCAAAAACACTGACTTCTATCATTAGCAGCAATCGAAAAAAATTGTGCAATCATTTCTGGAGTTACTCACATTTCAGCTCTCACAAATCCGATTTATTGCAAAAATAATATTTAGCTATCAGTCTACAAGAAATTTGCTTATCCATTTAGCTAATTAAACGAACATTAGTTGCGCTGTCTTTTATTCTCTAGTTTTCAATAAATCAAAGTGTTTATATATATATATATATATATATATATATATATATATATATATATATATATATATATATTGCTTTTCATCTACATGGTTCCGCATGGCAGATTGCCTATCCATTGCGCTTTTGTCAAATTATTTAACTAAATTTATGTAATTATATCTATCTATATGTAAATATATCCATGCAGTTCACTATCTATCTATCTATGCATTTATTAAAGTCTACTTTTCCTCGGCGTAAAATAATTCTCAATTTTCGTTTGTCTATCTAGACATCTTTACAAGATAATACGGAAATTGATATATCTTTACATATAATTACAACTAAATATATATATATATATATATATATATATATATATATATATATCTTTGTCTTATTTTTTGATTATACATGTATGTTTCTGTCACACTAGAAATAATTATTAAGGTAGCGTACTACTTCGTTCTACATCTACCAAACTTCCTTTACCCTTATCTGTTTATAAGTCATGATTTATTGTTTAATTTAGCCATCTTCATTTCGATCGGATTATCATGATATTCTTTTTAATTTTTTAAAATTTGCATTATAAGGAGATATATTTCCCTTTTCAGCATTTAACAGATACCACATTGCGCCGTACGTTCAATGATTAAAATGTGTATGAACATACATTTATTTCCAAATTAAGTCTTAAATTCAAAACAATATGTTTCTCTATTATGACATGTCTTTATTTGCGCATTCATTAATATATTTGTCAATTTTAGACATTGTAAAAATACACCATATGCATAATTATAAGTAGATAATTGCTTTAACTTTGAATAAAACTATTTAATAACCAATTCAATATATATCACCCATTTACATATTACATCATCACTTATTCATCTAGATATATAGTGAAACTTAATCAAGTATTACTTTTTTATTTACAATTTCATTTCTCCGTTGGTTTTAGGATCCCAAATTATCAGAGCATATATTATTAATGATGAAAATATTTATGTATTTTTATTCAGTTCATTAAATACTATGTATATATATATATATATATATATATATATATATATATCCCTGTCGTGTATGTACTTTAAATTTGAAAAACTTTAAAAAAATATATACTATTATGTTAATGTTTATATCAATAAATGCATCTACTGATCAATAAATGTTTAATTTTACTCCAAGAGATATATCATGTTTTGCCTTTCTAAAATGCAATAAGCTAAATATTTTTATAAATGTAGTTATCAAAGACTATGTCAATTAACATTTCTTCAATCAGTAAATTAAGACAAAGATAAACTAGTAAATAATTATGGCCTCGCCTTAGTAAGTGCAATTTTGCATAATTAGTTCTAGCCTCAAACTGACATACACACCGGTCCAATTTGCCGTACAGGTATGCATCAAAGTTACTATGACGTTTATACATAGTTTAGACGAAATAATACTAAATTCCTCAGAAATTCTATAAATTTTGTCGCGTCAATTTAAAGTTCACTTTGTCATTTCATCTGTTAGAGGTAACAACTCGAGCAAGAACTATCAAGCCCCGTATTCATGAAATGATGAATCCATTCAAAAGAGTGCATTCCCTTCGTACAATATACTATTCGTATTTTGTTTTGGCCTCAATAACAACGCTTATATGCATCAATAATCAGACAAATGCTCAGGAATTCGCACTCGGACCACATGGTCGCCGACTTGATGGGTATACCGGAGACGCCCTTCCTCCAAAAACGATCACTTCCGCTGCCGAGATGGAGGCGGGACTGCAAGAGTTCAAACAACGGGTTAACGCAGCAATACATCATGGTCCATCAGCCGCCGATAACATTATGCTGGTGAATGGCAACAATCCAACAGAAGGTACCGTGCTAATTAATGTGAATGGCGTGTGGGGAGCCATTTGCGATGACAATTGGACGCTCAAAGAGGCGAATGTGGTTTGCAAGCAATTAGGGCATGGTTATGCACTTAGAGCTGCAGGTCGAGACTACTTCGCCACACAGGGAAAATGTAAGTCAAAATAATACAATAAATGAAAATGGTATGTATTTGGTTAATTCCATCGTTTAGATATAAGTTGTTGTGGAAAAAATATATGTGCAATTGCGTATTAAGTGTTGCTCATATAGTAACAAATTTGTTCAGCTGGGACTAGAAGGACAAACCAACGTCAGCATGGAACGGAATGTATAATCTCATGTGCACATTCGTTTCGTGCTTACTGATGACTAATAACCGGGAGTCTGTATTACGCCTTATACCCACTACATAATTGGGTGAGGAGTGTGGGGAAATTGGACTGTTTACGAATGTGTAAACCTGCAGTAGTGGAGCTAACTTCATATAAAGTCTTCGACAATGCAACTTCAAAGCCAACTAATTATATTTAATATATACTGAGCTTGTTAATAGTACCAACACTATAGTTGCCGAATATATACATGGTACCAATATTATGGATTTTATGCTTCGATATATTTCATCAAAATTGAGAATTAAAACAACATTTGAACACCTACTACTTCAGAAAATCCCATCATTCATGTTTTGATCGATATCAATTATCAATTTTCGTGGTAACCATGATATCATTTAATTAAATATATAAATTTTATCTAATGATTGTTGAGAACTAATAAATATGCAATTGTGTATTAGGTGTTGCACACCTAGTAACAAATTAATTTATATATGACTCAACATGAGATTATATATTCCGTTCATGCTGACTTTGGTTTATCCTTCTAATGCACAATTGCAGTTCATTCGTTTGTTTACTAAATGTTTGTATATAAATATTATTTTGCATCTGGTAACTTATGAAACCTTATTAGATACACGCCCAGATTAGTCCTAGGAACCAATAAAATCTATTATAATGGCATTCTCTTATGAACATTAGCGAAGAAATGGTCCGGGAATTGCTTAGCAATGACGACAAAAAGAATGATTTTTTTCATAGTTCTGGATTGGCAAGTGTATTCCAATATTATGATACAAGATAGGTCGACTTTGTGTAAAATTTGTTGCTGCTACTACGCGGAATAAATTTGCAAACAAATAAATCAATATTTATTTTAAAAACAATATTTAATTTTAACAAATATAGATTAATGCTGATTTAAACGGGTTCAATACTTGTTTAACGATATGATGCTAATATAGCCACGCAAATAGCTAGGAAAGTGTAGTAGGTAACTCTGGGTGAGATTAAAGTGATCAAGAATTTATTTATTGTTTGTATTAATGGCATTATTTATGCCCATGTGTGTGGAATGGTGTGCTACATTGTAATAATAAGGAAGTTTGACATTTAAAAAATCCAACAGAATTGAAAACATAAGACTACTTAATGGAGTAAAGAGATTGTTGAGAGATCACTACAAAAAGTACTGCTTTAAACTGTATCACCGCTTCGTTTGCAATATGATGCAATAACAGCTCATAGTTTCAAGGCCATTTGCTAGCCAATAATAATTTGTGTTATGGCATTAGAAGTTTGCGAGTATGAAGATGAAAATATAAAAAAACAATTTTGAGCAAGCGAAAAAAAAACAATGTAAATAAAATGGGCGGTTAACACGTAGACATTGACGGAAGTTTTAGCCTATCTACTTTTATCTGTAGGATTAGTCAGACGTTTTAATTTCTTAAAGCACAGCTCATGAAAAGGACGGATGAATTGCATGGCCAAACACTAGTTTTAGCAACGAATTTTTCATCCACTTACGTTGAAAACCAACTGACGATAAAAAGTGCCTCAAGCACGAGAAGCTCTCATATGAGATTTTGATAAGGTGGAGAAAATAAAACTAAAATTAAAACACTTAAGCTGTATAAAAATGCGACAGTAACTAAAGTTAAATTTGGCATTTGTGTATTAAAACAACTGCATTGCAGGTTTACACATTCATCTAGGAGATTGTACCGTCCTATTATTCCACATTCTTCTACCAAATATATAGTGGTTAAAGGGCGTAATACCGGCTCCTACTGATGAGTCGCCAGTAAGCACGAAACGAACGTGCTTGAGATTATACTTTCCGTTCATGCTGCCTTCGGTTTATCCTTCTGGTCACAACTGAACTAATTTGTTACTAGGTTCGCAAAACCTAATACATACTTGCATATATATTAGTTCTTCGCGAGAAACAGTATTTAACTGTAATATATTGAATTGAATGATGTCATGCTTATCGCGATATGTGATAACTGATATCGATAAAGGCCAGAGTGTATGGTTTAACTGGAGTAACAGGTGTTCGGAAATTGTTGTAATTCTCAATTTGGGTGAACTTTAGCATAAATTTATATCCATTAGGTTGGTATCATGTACCGACTCGGAAACCATAGTGTTAGTATCCGGTACTCATCGATTTCAAAAAAGGTATCAGTTACTAACGCAATAGCCATAGTGTTAGTATCCTTTACAGACTCGGTATATATATTATATAGTGTGAGTTAGCATTGAAGTCGCATTGTCGTTGACTTTAGATTATGTTAGCTTCACTATTACAGGTTTACACATTCGTCTAGGAGATTGTACCGTCCTATTATTCCACATTCTTCTACCAAATATATAATGGTTAAAGGGCGTAATACCGGCTCCTACTGATGAGTCGCCAGTAAGCACGAAACGAATGTGCATGAGATTATACTTTCCGTTCATGCTGCCTTTGGTTTATCCTTCTGGTCACAACTGAACTAATTTGTTACTAGGTTCGCAAAACCTAATACATACTTGCATATATATTAGTTCTTCGCAACAATCAGTATTTAACTGTAAGACAAGATTTATTTGATTAACGCTTAAAGTTAACATATGAATGTATTCCATTTTTGAACAACAATGAGAAAATAATGACTTCACGATGATTACTTTGAACTACAAAATACATTAATGGTCAACAATGGTAGCAAAATTAACCTCTACTTCTTGATGCCAAAAAATATATGTTTAAATTTACCTTAAAATATCAGCATTAAGACAGAGTTTCTCCAATTAACGTAATACGCTCAAATTAGATTGGACATCATTTTGTTAACAAACATGTTAAATTAACTATTTAACAGTTATAATTTTGATCGGCAAAATGTGTTAATGGCCGACTAACTTTTAATCCTCGATGTCAAAAATACGGAATTGACAGATTTTTCAACGAAGAGGCAATTGTACAAGCCAGCACACAGTGCCAAAACGGTGCATAACGATTAAAAAGACTCTCCAATATGTAACACTCATTTGCATAAATACACAAATTAACCAAAACAAACACATATTTGATATGCAAACACGCTGGTACTTATAAATAGAAAGTTTTTAGCGTGCAACGCATAACCAGGGTTGCCTTGGCCTGGTCGCCAATTATAACCGAACCGATTATAGCTCGTTGTTTGCATTTGCTGTTCGTCAGTCAAAATATATATGAATCACAAATCCACTTAATCGCATGTGGTCCTAAATTGAGGCTTTGCCTCGGTCTAAGTTGATGCAGACATATTTTGAACTTCTGACATTTTTCTGGTGATTACTCGACAATCTCAGATTCTCCTTTACCTTTAAACTTAAGAGGTCCGAGGTCAAAGAGACGCCGATCTAACATTGTGGTGACTAAATCAATGTGTTTATCCGCATCATGGAGCTAAGATTTTCTTTTATGCTAAACGATTCGACAAAGTTCCAGAAAAGCGTGAATTACTAATGAAATGCTGTCTTTTATTAAAGAGACCAGAGAAAAATCAGACGATAAAATCAAATTATAAACTTTTGACTAATTAAATATTTTCAATAAGAAAAATTGCATTAAATGCTTTGTTACAAGGCGTGAGGATGTTTCAGTTTTAAGTAAATGACTATTTTGAGGACTGTTTAGGCTGCTTTAATCGTTTTGTTTCATGCGTATTTAAATAAAAGACCCCTACGTCATGGACGATGTCTACTGCATAGGAAATGAAACTGATATCACTTCGTGTAGCCACTGGAAACAAAATGACTGTGGAGAACGCGAAGAGGCTGGAGTAATGTGCGCTCAGAAAGAAAATGAAGGAGAGTTGTCTGAGGAGAGCATTTTCGATGACAACTACGACCCATATTCCCCACGTCTACATGATGTTGAATTTGCCGAATCGGAGCGAATGCGACGTGTAGGTCTAATGAATTAATATAGCTTTTATTTTTGGGCCTAGAAAAGTAAATTTGATTTACTTCTTGGTTGACATGCTTAAAAGTCTATTTTTAATGCTCCGGAACAATTCATTATTAATCTAATTATTTCGTTGATTAGGAGCGCTTTACATCCTGGGAACAATTATTCCATCGAAATTTAACAAAATTTAGTATAACAAATAGCCTTTTGTGTTATCTATTCAAATAAGCAATCATTAGCTGTACGGACTTTCACGACAATTATTTAAAAGCAATTTACAAACTTGAAAAACCAGGTTAAACATTAGGCTGCTATTTATCTGAAGAAAGAAATCTTTATCGTATTAAAAATTTAATTTAGTAAAATTATGTTGCTCTTTTAATCTATGAATTGTACATTAATTTAGCATTTCATATTTAAATTTATTTCTTACAATTGATATAATAATTTCATAACAAATTTATTACTTTCGTAACCAGACAAACGCTGCAATTATGTTACTAAATCATTTGTAAAGAAGTTTGCGTATAATTAATTGAGAAGTTATTTCAAATATGAGAAAAATGTGCCCTTTCGTTTGTTTTGCGTAAATTTGACAACCGTTAAGGCACGGTTCAGCGTCGATTTTGTTGAGGCCTTTACTAACGGTGGTGGCATTTTAGTTGTACGTATGCGTGACAATAGCAGATCAAACACATGGAGTAGAACGAATCAAGAAGGGCTTGTTGTTGGTGGTGTCTGCATTGACAGATTTCGTGGAGCTGAGGCAAACGTAGCATGCCGTACTGCTGGAAAAGGATTAGCTCATAGTTATCATCCCGTGAGTTCGATTAAATTCTTGGAGGTTGTATACGTCACTGTAGATTTTCAATAAAATTCAAAAATTATATGCATTTGGAATTCAGGCTTCAATAAATATTATAGTATTTAATCCATGTGCCAAAATAGAAATGTTTTATCTTATACGAGGTCCACTTCTTTCTCATTTGTTCCTCAAGTAACAACGTATGTATATATATATATATATATATATATATATATATATATATATATATATATATATATATATTCTTTATAATTTCCACTGCCTTATAATATTACACAGTATATTTCTAATTAGGGAAGAAAACATTAATAACAAAGTGGTAAAAGGCCATTTATTTCGTGAATACTAATCATCGCTCTACAATCATTCACTTATATACATTCTGATTTTTAAATTGATTATGCTAGTGGTAACATATATATATATGTATATATATATATACATATATATATATATGTGTTCATTTGATTTATATAAACAAAACGCTTACCATAAATCTTCAGTTTAATAATTGTATAGAGATGTTATCAGTGGAAACTAAACGATTTTTAAGGAATCAATGCCAATTTAACAAGTAGACCATTTTGCACATTTTTGGGTACTTGTTAAATACATAGAAGAATTTTCCATTATCAGGGTTAACATAAGTTAATTTATTACCGATGAAATTCTTGGAGGCTGTAGATGCCAATGTAGATTTTCAATAAAATTTAAAAAAAACAATATAAACATTTGGAATTCAGGCTTCAACAAATATTATAGTATTAAATCCAAGTGCCAAAATAGAAAAGTTTGATCTTATACGAGGTCAGCTTCTTTCTCAGTTGTTCCTCAAATAACAACGTAGGAATATATATATATATATATATATATATATATATATTCATTTTATTTATATAAACAAAACACCTACCATAAATCCTTAGTTGAATAATTGTATAAAGATGTTATCAGTGGAAACTAAACGAATTTTAAGGACTCAATGGCAATTTAACAAATAGACCAGTTTGTACATTGTTGGTAACTTGTCAAATACGTAGAAGAATTTTCCAGGATCAGGGTTAACATAAGTTAGTTTATTACCGATATTTGCGTTTAATCATGCAGCAATAACGATTTAATTGCCCATTTAACTTTAAACCACAGTAAATTTAAATTAGTAACTAGAGAAATGTCTACACTGCAAGTCAAATTGCAATGGGATCGTTTTTATTCTGATTTGCAATACGTAACTCTGAAGCCAAAATCATTTTGAGCTCTGCATTTCTTACTCTTTAGACGTAAAAAGCTGTTTCGTTGCTACTATTTCATAAGTCACTGTTATATTAAATTAACCTGATTTTCTGAAATTATAAAATGACCCATTAAAGGAATAATTATAATTTACATATTTAAGTAGACTAAAACGCGAAGAAATAATTTCTACAGAATTCTGACCTTGTAGGGTAATTCGTTTTGTTTTAATAAATTGCGCTGTAGCAAACGATGTTCACATAACTTGAGAGCACAAATATTTGCCGATTTTATTACGTAGATGGCTAATGAACATCATTAAACATTTATGACTTAGCGCTCTGTTCCAAGAAACATATAATGTAATAGCTTCAGTCCATTAATACAAAGTAAGATGCATATGGAGACTATTTTTCGAATCACAACTGGTACTGCATGTCTGTCAGATAAGCCCTTTAGACAAGTATAAAATATTTATTTAGGACATTATCCAGCACAATTTTTATACAAACGTGATATATGAAAGAGTTAGTTCATGCTTCCTTAAATCAATTACACGCATCAAAATTAGAAAGGGTAGAAGCATTTAATTACTTGGTTGTTATTTTGATAGATTAAATAAGAACACAAATAATAAATGACATTAAACGAACATTGGTTTTGCGGGTGGTGATAACAATTATTATAATCAAAGTTGCGGTCTTCATATAAACACCTGACCCATTAATTACTTACATATGTCAGTATAAACTAAGAATTGTATAGTGTAGAAAACACTAGTTGTTAGAGCACCAGATTCCGAAGCAGACGTGCCCAGGTTCATTCCCTGCCCGCGGCAATTTCTGGCCACTTCATGATGAGTTCCCAATAAGGACGAAACCGGTCTACTGGATGAATTGCCTTTTCTACACTATACAATTCTTAGTTTATTCTGACATATGTAAGTAATTAATGGGTCAGGTGTTTATATGAAGACCGCAACCTTGATTATAATAAAAGAAATGACGTTGTCAACCTGAATAAAAATTGTGTAATCACATGCTCACATGCGTTTAATTACAACAACATCAAGATTTTGGCTATTGTACTGTCCATATTTTACACGCATTTTAACGAGTATATGTTAGGCTTGAAGTGCAAATCTGATACGTTTTTGGTGTGTAGCTTGTAAGCACGAAACACATGTGCACATGAAATTCCACCATTTATTTATTTTACAATTGTCATATCTTTCACTTCGTACTGGAATTAATATGTTCAAGCGTGATTACAAACTTATATATGTTAGTTCTGCCCAATGAAGAATATCTGTAAAAAATATTTTATTTGAAAAAAGTACGTTTTTGGCATTAAATTTGTTCAAAAGACTGGTTTTAAGTTTTTTACGAGCCATAGAATTAATTTTAACTTGTATAAAGAGGCGGTGCCTACAGTTAGCATTCAAATAGTGAAAGTATAGAGTTATCATTAAAATGTATTAAAATGAGCATATATATTATAAGAACATTCAGAAGTTAATCAGACTCGCCGCTGACCGGTTCTGTGCTTTGACCGTACAAACTAAAATAAAGTAATTATTTAGTGCCAATTTTTTGAAAATTAAAACAGGTGCAAGAAAACGTCCCAACAAAAATATTCCATAAAAAATCATGATAGAAAAATTTAAAATATCGAGGAAAAATACCAAATTTCTACAAACTCAAAATAAAAGTTAAATATATTTCGAAAATAGAAGTAATTTTGATAGTGTAAGAAGACTGATAATAGTCCATACTTGCCAAAATCATAATATGTCCACGAATATCTTTTCTGACTGCATCATTTATAGCAATATATTTGTTGCTCAATTTTAAATGATAAAGAACGTGGCTATTGTTCAGGAGAATATATAACTTTGACTGGAGAAAATGTTTTTGATTGATAGTTTACCTATGCTTAGAAAATGTGAGCGCATTAATTGTAATTGCCACACGAAAATTTATCGAAATTTGGTGCGATTGTAGTTCAGCATTTTGTTCGAAATGACGTTTAATGTTGTGGGGATCTTCCAATATAAAAGTGTATCTTTCATTGAAATATGAGAATAGGGTTCTCATCACCAACGCAATAACTAACTGTTTTATTACTCTCATTTAAATACTAAAAAATAACGTTTTTACCATTTAATGACTAGGTAGAAAATGCAAAGCTAATATTCCGTTCAAATAAAAGACATGAAACTCATTAATGTTAGAAGACTTGGATTTTCATCAAATTTTAATATATGTATAGCGATTTAAGCCCATTGTTTTGAAAATAGCGCCTTTCATTTTGTCAAACGTAGATATTATATCTGTTGATTATGTAACTGATAGGATACTTAACATTTAAAATACATTTAAAACCAGAGAATTTGTCTTTTCATATTCCATTCGCAAATATAATTAAGTTATCATGATCTGTTATCCGATTTTGTATATATTTTCATAGAAATAAATATTTATAGCTCGATAATGCTATAAAATATTTACCATCAAATGGACTCCTGAATAAAAAATAGTTAAATTTTTATCTTATATAAATGTTATATGTGCCAATTTCATAATTATTTCATTAGTTATGCTATGATATACATGTGTATTTCTTTACTCTTGGGCTGTTTTATTTTAAACATAACATTCTAAATTATTAATTTTGTATTTATTTCACAAAAATGATTTTTATTATTTTTTTAATTTTAAAACTGCTGTTCTTCAAAAACTGTAATTTTTAAAATTATATTAGCTTTACTTAACATGAATAATTCGACTATTTTTTCATATTTATGTGAGGGTTATTCCTTTACCTAATTTTTCGTCAAACAAGTTGTTGTTTTCCAAATATTTTGGTTTTTATGCAGTTGCAGAATAAAATTTTTAAACGCTTACAATTTAAATATAATTTATTTAATGCAAAATAAATATATGTTTGTATTTGACAAGGTGGAATTAAACGATCCTGTGTTCACATTCCGTGGTCCGATTATTAAAGTAGGTCATTGTTATGGCAACGAAACTTCTCTCAATGACTGTGTAATGTTCGCTAATCCGAATGGTGTTACCTGTTCAAGCAAAACGAAAGGCGTTGCGGTTTTATGCACAGGCGCATCAAGTTAGTAATTTTTTAATTTAAATAAACTCATCGTATTTCATTCGAAGCCGAATGACACAAACACAACCTTATATTTCAAGCAGTTTAAAAAGGAGATCAATAATAATTGTTAGACAAATTATTTAGAATTATTATCAAACTCGTTAAAGGTGTACCACATGCATAATCACCAACCAACTGTATAATCATGCTCGATGTTCTAATATTTATAATGTAGTTAAATTAAGGAAGTAATGAAGTAACCTAGCTAAGGAATAAATACAGTTCAAATTGTAGATTTCATAACTATTTCTTTAGACTTCAATATTAGTAGCATATGTTATTATTAAGACTTTTGCAGTAAAATAGCACAATCTTTGCGCGTCTGTTAGAGCAGCGAGCTTAATAATATAATGCACGGTGTATAATTAAGAGTTATGAGCTTATATCTGATGAAAATAACATTAATTGAAATAAACGAGCAATTGCATAGTTCGTCGTGAAAATCAAATTTTTTTGTCGGACAATTTAAATGATCTAGTTTTTGTAAGCAACGTATGCGATTGATTTATTTAAAGAACTATAATTGAAGTAATTATGAAAAATTAAATAAAAGATACCGAATAAAAAAATATTAAAAGATGATTTATTTAATTATATACGAAAATAAAAAAATGGTTATATAATTTAGCCATAAAAACTAATTAAAACTGTTCACAAATTTAATTTTGAAATCCAATTCAATCCCATATAAGTGACTAGCAAATTTGTGAATAAGGTCAATTTACTTAAATAAAAATGAAATACTAATTATCAGCAGCCAGTGAGATTTTGTTTAATCTACAACAAAAGAATTTTTCAATTTTATGAAAAAATATAAAATGATTATACAAGCCATTTTAATTTAATGTAAATTTGCTTTAATTAAACATAAAACGGTTGGATATAAAAATATTATATATAAAACAAAATAAAAATGAATACATTTATTATTGTTATATATATATATATGTATATATTTATATTTGGAAAGTAATTTTCTCCAATATTTCAAAAAGTCAAAATATGTCTTACGGATAGATCGAGGTTATGAAGGTAAATGCGAACAAAATGGCTTAAATCTTAATCGAAATGCTTCATTGCACACCGATATAAAATTTTAGGAAATCTTTATTAATTATAGTTATCAGTTTATCCAATGCAATATGAATTTAATATCATCCTAAATTTAGAATATGTTGGCTATGAATTTTGATGATTCTTTTCTAAATTTCTTAATGTGCATTATAAGTGTGACATAAATAAACACTTTGGCTTATTTTTATGCCGCATTATATGAATTTAATTTTAAAATCAATATTAATTAAATTGTATTGAATGAACGAATAATGAATTAAACAATCTTTGATTGCGCAGTTGGTCGTGACGATTATTTAAATCAAGTTTGCAAGACTAAAGTAAACACAAATCTCATTCTATCTAACTAGTCGTCGAGCAACATAGCTAAACTACTGTCAATCACACGTACTGACGCGTTTCGACCTTTTAAAATCATCATCAGATTACGTAGGCAAGCTCACTAGTGATGATCAAACCGCAATTTATATGTATGAAAAGCATTTTACTTGACTGGAAATATCAGGAGCACAATTTCTATGCAGGCACTAGCATTATATTTTATAGCTTTTTCCACATATCTATAGGTAATACAATTAAACAGTCATTGATTAAATACAATGATATTAGTGTTTACTTCATGCTTCAAAACTTGATTGGAATAATGAATTAATTGCATGTGGATTATTTTTATTATTATTTATATTTTATTACTTTAAGTCTTATATATTTTACAGGTAACTCAAAGCGTCTTATAAATAAACAACAATTTAATTACCGAAAAATGACTAAAATAACTGAGGAGAAAATCAGTATTTCTACTCATTCGAACATATTATATATATATATATATATATATATATATATATATATATATATATACAGAACAATTTTTTAAATAGCATCCCAAAACAGTTTAGACATCCGTGGGATTTATAAACATCATATATTATAAAAACTACACAGAGATGAAGTTTTTATTACTTGCACATTATACTCGTTGCTAGAAATAGAAATTAATCCTTACGAGTACTTCCGATCAATTGTTTTTTCCCATTTTTGCATTTAAAGAAATAATTTTGATTTAAATATGCATATATAAAAACTATTGTTCCTCGAAACGTATGCTTAGTACTCGGGAGATTTTTCAAGTATGCTCCGTAACAACGAAATGAACATGGCCGTAAAAGAAATTTGTCAACTGCCCGGTTTTTTAAATTTTCGCGACACAACTATTATATTTTTAATATATAACAATGAAAAATATAGCTTATAATAACACAATTCTTTATCCATGCATTTTACCGAAAGTTATATTTTAATTTAGCGATATATAATGACATATCTTAGAATTTTTCCCCCATAATATTACATATTTTTTTGAAATATTTGAATATGGCTTTTAAAAGTATATTTACATTATATCCCTGACAACATATTTCATTAAAGTTTAAAATTTTTCAAAATTAGCGTCAAAATGTATTATTCATTTGTCATAATTCGTGGCGTTTGAGAAAAGTTAATTTTACATATAAAATGCAAAGATAAGGAAATTTTAATCCGAATTATCATAATGAACTGCCGTTGCATATTCTGAGAAAGCTTATAAAATAACACAAATATTCCACAAATTAATAGTTAAATACTGTTTGTTGCGAAGAGCTAATATATAGTTGCACTTATTTATTTTCTTTTGCAATGGTTAGAGCACATAATTATCTCTTAAGTTTTATTTCGTTATGAAGCTTTAGCCTAAATATTATTTGCGAAAATTTGCTTCAGAATGCTTGTGATTAGTATGATTTTCTTTTTACATTCTAGCTAATTTCTCATAATATTTATTTACAGAAGGTTTCTTACGGTGACAAAATTTATTTTTTACCAATTATCCTAATAATTCGAGATTCATAACAGAATTTAATGCGCTTGAATGGAATTTTGACATATTTATGCATTTTAGATAGAAATTTTAAATATTGAATTAAGTGCTCAAGTCCATTATTTAATTAATTTAATTATATATATTGTACAGTACAACTAGTGAGATTTACTTATCTACATGAGACTAATTGCACATATTTATGTGATGTGATATCTTTTTTATATTGAACATTTTCCAATATTATTATCTGTTTGATGGAACATGTGTGGTTTGAATCCAAATAAAGATATTCTATTCTATTCTAATATAATATATTCTAAAGGTTCAAACAATGCTGGTAGAAATCAGGGCCAGTCTGCGCGGAATCGACAGCCAACTACATTACGTCCGACAAACAGACCGCAGCAAACAATCGCTCTGCCTGACATTGAACCAGATGCTCGCTTGATGGAACGCACTGCCTATGCCGTTTTTGTGCCGCTTCGGCAACTTACCTGTGCACTTGAAGAGAACTGCTTTCCTAAAAGTGTTTACAGCCTAATAAGCCGAAATCCAACACGTGCCTACACCAGTTACCGTCGTTTATTGCGGTTCACGTCGGCTATAATGAACGTGGGTAACGCTGTATTTAGGCCGCAGGCACCACGTTCTGAATGGGTATGGCACGCTTGTCACAGGTAAAAACGATTTACAACGAAACTTCACAATTTGCTAGAATGTAAAATGTTTCTCAGATATCTACAAAGTGATATTATCAATCTGTAAAAGCAATAAACATGGTTTAGTCCTAATTTAATCACAGCAAATATTAACTTGCCTTAATCTATTTTAATCTTGAATGTTTTATATTCAAAAAACAAAAAATTAACTTAAGCCATTAACATTAATTTAAAACATGATGAATAACTCGGTAGGCTTTCATTAGTGCTATTAATACTTATATGTTTCATATATTTCACCTTATTTTTTAATGAATGCAAAATAATACACGTTCTTTAATAAATTTTATCAAAAAAATGTAGCTTAAAAATTACCTTGAATAATATTTATTAGTATAAATTTTAAAATAATTGGAAGTGAAAAATAAATACTTAGACTATTATTACTAAGCTGTAAACGTAAAACGGAATGCAATTTGATTAGTTAAATTTACACAAAATATTTATTGTTGGATTATGCGCAATCTATGCTCCACTGATGATACTTAGAAGTTGAACTTCATTTTATCTGGATATTATGTTTATTGAAATAACACGTATGCAACGTTTAAAATTTCATTGACCAATGTGAAATATTGAATAATCTAGAATGGCGGATTTGGGAATATGTCAAATATATCATATATTTTATATCAGTTGTTAAATTACCTGATAATATTTTACTGACTATCTACTGTATACCTTCAATAATTCGATTGATGATAAAATCGTTATATGTAACAGTATGTTTTAAAAAGAGTTCTCGCGTACGCCAGAGGTATATACTTGTGGCAGCTTCAAGATCAATTGATTCTCGAAACATATATGGTGTTTAACGTTTAAATGGCTAGCCACCGTATTTCATTACAGAATGAAGCAAAGGTAACTGTTGAATTAATTTTTGTGCAAAATATCTTTACTCATACATAGAAATGGTTTTTTATATCATTGTGATATTATTTTCGGAATTTGTTGACAAAAACATTAGGAGTTCATGTTGAATACACAATATTAACCAGAAAAAGTTAATACACTTAATCAAACAATGATTGCGCGGTTGGTGGTAACAATTCTTTAAATCAAGTTTGCGAGCTTGAGGTCAACACCAATCCAATTGTATTTAACCAGTCTTCGAACAACATGGAACAACTACCGTCAGTCACACATACTGCCGCGTTTCGACCCACCATGGTCATCATCAGAGTACGACGGCAAACTGACTAGCGAGGACCAAACCACCATTCATAGAAGCGTTTTGTTGTTCGATAACCGGTAAAATACAATGGGATTGGTGTTTAATTAAACCTCGCAAATCTTGATTAACAGAATTGCTACTATAACCCACACAATCACTGATTGTTTGATCAAATTACTTTTGTTTTCCATATATATATGGATTTCTATTTGATCAACTCTGATAATGATCATGGAAGGTCGAAACGCGTCGACACGTGTGACTGACGGTAGTTATGCTATGTTGTTCGACGACTGGTTAAATAAAATGGGATTGATGCTTACTTCAAGCTCGCAAACATGATTTAAAGAATTAAGAGTATATCTTGTGAAGTAGTTTCACTTTTAAACGGCATCTGACGATGATTTTTAGAAAAATAAAAATTGTGTGGAAAAAAATAAGCGAAATCCACCATCATCTCGGATTTCGTATCCAAGAAATATTATGAAAAAAGAAAGGAATATTAAAATAATTTGAATGAAGATATTATATCGCATTTTTCTTGTGAGGGAAAATTGATCGCTCTCTTAGGTCGATAAAATCTTGAATGTTTTTCCTTTTCAGGTGCCATGTTTATTGGCCTCAACGATGGGTTCTCACTTGTCCATTCTTTTTTAAGCCTTCCATCAACTGATTGTCTGAAAATGACGTTAGAACAAGATGTTCCATTGTTCTTTTTCCGAATTTTTGAGACCGAATTTCCAGTCTCATCTTCAGGGTTGACGCAATACGCACAGGAATCAAACACAACTTGTGGTGTGTGTGTTATACATGGTGTGATGGATCGTCTAAATAATCAGAAATAAATTGTATTAACAGCAGTTTAACTTCTTGTCAGCTGAAGCTTCTTCATTAAGTCTTTAAATAAGTAATTGGTATCGTTGTAGATAAAAAATTAATAGTCTGTTGTTAAACTAAGTTTTGTAGTTTGAATTGAGAAATTAATTATGCATTGAATCATAAAATTCCCAACATTATTTATTTATACACTTGGAATAACTGCCTTGTGCGTGTTGTGGGCTTGACTGGACTGAATTAAATTCAAATTCATTTCAGAACAAAAATAGAAAACGTATAAATGTTTTCGACATAGTTGAACACGTTTAAAAAATCACACCTAAAATCGAACAGCTTTCCAAATATTTTGCAAAAAACTAAAACTTTTTATGCATTGCAGAATCTGGTGTAGTCAACATTTTAAATTCCTAACTAATTAAACCAAAATAAGGTAGTACATAATTTGAATGTATATTGGTGGATTGGTTGAGCGTGTGAGTGAGTTTATCTCTCACTCTTTGTTGTGTCATGACGTATATATTTAATTGAATTAAATCCGCCTTGCTTTCCAAAAGCTGACTTTAAATGATAACAGATGTTACAGTTGAATTGAGTTCTGGTGACGAGAAAATGACATATTTAATTGCATACGCTTCATTAGACGACTTTTTTCTCAAGTCAAACTACAAATGAGTAAAAATAGTTGAAATAAAATGCAATCATGAAAAAGGGCCTTATCTGAATCATAATTTGAGAACAATGTACACGCTTTCAAGATTTGTCATTGGGTAAATTATATTATGACTGCTAAGTTGCTTGTAATCATTAAACAAGCAAATAAATATCAACATTCAAAATTTAATTCAAATGTCTTATTTGAAAAATTGATTATGATTTTACAATATAACTTATCAGAAAAACAGTATTTAATGACGTTTTTCAAACATTCGAAATATAAAGTAAAATGGTCACTTATTGCTTAGTGTTTTAATTATAATTTGAATAAAAATTTAATTTTAGCTTAGTTTGATCAAAACAAAATATTTTTGTTTATTTATTAAAAAAGGCACTACCACAGCATGAAGGTGTTCTCACTTTATCAAGTGCTCGATGCTGAAAAACGTGTATTGGCTACAGGGCACAAATCAAGTTTCTGTCTAGAAGATAATGCTTGTAAACCTGGCTACAGGAAAAATTTCATATGCTCCACGACACTTAGCAACCGTGGTGATCAAGGTAATTATATGCAAGCACAACCGCTCAAGTATAGACTGGTATATGTAAAGAAATACCTTTATATCTTCATATATATATATATATATATATATATATATATATACTACACATTTACGAAAAAGTGAATTACATAATATAAATTGGAATTAAAAATTCTGTGAATTTGTTTAAATAGTTGAAGTTGTGCCTAATGGAACAAACGAATTTTAATAAAAACAAAATATTTAAAATGCATTTTATTAAAAACTCCACATTTATTAACTAGGATCTAAATTTATTGTAAGGGAAATACTAAAATATATTTTATAACGCTTAACTTTACCTGCTATTGGTAATATCTTTTACGTCTGAGAAAAATTATTAGATGACAAGTCTGTCTTATTGTAGGAATTAGGTTAAAATAATAAAACAGGAAATAACATATATTACCCGTAGAAAAATAATATATTAATTTAAAATAGCATTATTGATAATGATACTCAAAAAATAAACAAAGGTGCATTTTTTTATGTATATTTTACTGGAATCGAATGCTTATATAATTAAACAAAAATAGATAACATTTACTAAAATCAAGGTTACGATCTCCATATAAACACCTGAACCATTAAGTACATTTAGTATAACAGAATTGTCTGTAGAAAAGGCAATTCATCCAGTGAACCAAATACGTACTTACTGAGAACCCACCACGTACTGACCAGAATATGCTTATTTGTTAGAGCACCAGATTCAGAAGCAGACGTGCCCAAGTGGTGCCCTGTCCTCGGCAAATTCTGGCGAGTACATTATTAGTTCCCAATAAGGACGAAAGTGGATGAATTTCCTTATCTACACTACACAATTCTTAGTTTCTACTGACTAATGTATGTAATTAATGTGTCAGGTGTTTATATCAAGATTGCAATCTTGATTTTAGTAATAGAACGCTTATGTTTGTAGACACAAGTCTTTAAAAAATATTAATGTTAAATGAAAATCTATCTTGTTTACTAGTCCTTCAACATGTTTTCTATATACGTCATAACAAGCAAATACTACCAGCGAGTCTCGAATCAGGAACTCTTCGCTTTAAAGTTGGTTTCATAAAAAATTGGGACATTTGACACAATATGTCTTTAAATAACTCTAGTTTAACTTATAAAATGTTATAAGGCATTATAAAATATTAAGTTTACTTCACAAATTAAATAAAATTAGAGGTGAGTAAAACTTAAGTTTTGATTGTATTGACAATTATAATTACCCATTTAAGTATTATTAATATTTCGGAGACCAACAATGCAATCATTTATATAATTCAACGAACATTGGTTGCGCGGGTGGTTGTAACAATTATTATAATCAAGGTTGCGGTCTAGATATAAACACCTGACCAATTAATTACTTACATATGTCAGTATAAAATAAGAATTTTATAGTGTAGAAAAGGCAATTCATCCGGTAGACCGGTTTCGTCCGTATTGTGTGCAGTGTAGTGTGAGGCAGGATGGCTCAGTGGTTAGAGCACCAGATTCCGAAGCAGACGTGCCCTGGTTCGAGTCCTCTCCGCGGCAAATTCTGGCCAGTACATAATGAGTTCCCAATAAGGACGAAACCGGTCTACTGTATGAATTGCCTTTTCTACACTATACAATTATTAGTTTATAATGACATATGTAAGTAATTAATGGGTCAGGTATTTATATCAAGACCACAACCTTGATTATAATAAATGCAATCATTTCCCTGAGTAAACCATATTTAACAAAAATTACTAAAAAACAGTAGAACAAAATTTAAAAAAAAACAGTTTTAAAATGAATATATCAATAAATTTATTGTGCATTTTATATATTCACAGTCTGTGTCGTCTTTAAGTTTCTGTATTTTAAATAATGTGCGTAAGATTTCTAAATATTCATGTAAAATAAATGGCAATGAAAGCTAGAAATGTATGATGAACGTGATCAAACAAATTAATTCAAATTTCGATAAGCATAAATATAATTAGAAACGCGTCTTTTCCATAACTACATTAGAGCTGATGAAATTAAAAAGCCACAACAAATATACGGAATCGGGCAAAGAACATAATTTGATATGGATTCAATTTTACACATCCATGTGTGCCTAGGTACAACATAAAATCGTTCTCCAAAAGCTTTGTAATTATCACCATCTGTATCAGGCACATGTTATTTAAATTTATTTAATAATACAGAAAATTCATTATTAAACCTTCACTAATGCTTGATTTTTTATTTAAATCATTTATTTTAGACAATAAATAGAATGATGTTATCTTCAATAAAGTATTAAGATTTATATGGTTTCATATAATTAAAAAAGTTAAAACATCTTACCTATCGTGTTGGATATTGTTAAATTATACATTGAAACAAATTATGCTATTTTAAAATTGTAGGAATTAGTCCAGGATGTCAAGACAACTACTTTCATGATTACGACTGTCAGTGGATCGATATCACTGATGTTCCACCAGGTCGATATGTTTTCCGAGCTGCATTCAACCCGAATCATTTGGTGCCGGAATCAAACTATGCCAATAACGCTGTGCGCTGTATGCTGCATATTTCCGGCATTCGATCAAATGTCCGATTAACAAATTGTCGCATAACACATACGCTTGAACTTTAAAATTAAAAGAGTGGCAACGATTTTAGTCAACGATGTACATTCAACATTTGTAAAAAATAAGACGGACACAGAGAATCGATTTAGTGATAAGACTATTAAAATTTTAGTGTTCAAATAAAACGCTTATATCCATTTTATATATGCGAGAAAATTTTCATCTCTGCACGTATATAATAAGAATGAGCACATTAAGTTGTGGAACAATGTGTATTTTACAGTAACATTCATGCGTGAGAGCTCAACATTTGGTGTTTTGTATTTATAAAATATGTTGCTTACATTCAAATTTTTAAAGTCTGGATGATTTATTTATTTGCACATTTTTAAATTAAGAATTATGGCTTTATAGCAGTGTAATAAATAATATATATATATATATAATATATATATATATATATATATTTATATATATATATATATATATAAATATATATATATATATATATATATATATATATATATATATATAAATGAATAACAAGAATTGTTATGACTCTTACAATAAATGGTTTATAAACAGTCAACTTTTTTTCTTGTACACTAATAAAATGAACAAGCTCATTAAGATGTAGTAACAATCTTTCAGAGAATGAAGTAAATACTTGACAGGAATAATGAGTTATTAAACGGAACAAAAAATAAATCGCATTATTAATTCGTTTTAATAATCATGGAAAATAAAAATTTTCCGGATTTTACAGTTCATGTTAGACATGAACTACTATAAAATTAATCCATTCAAAGCGCTTGTGAAATAAACCATCAATAGACTACATGCATTCAAATAAGTATCATAACTGAAATATTTGATAAAAAATTATGTACGGCTTTCCTTTTTACACGTGAACTTGGCATGAAATGGTCATTCCATTTGTTAGCTATGCGCTATGACAATCAACGAAAACTAATCGCCATCCTAATTAAGTAAATTGGTGTATAATACTTTGTTTCGACGTTGAGGTATGTTTATCTTTCAATGTTGGTAGTATTAAATGAGTTAATTTGTTTAATTTGCTAGGTTTTGTGTAAGTTGAAGTCATTTCCATTTTTGATATTTTTGGGAGAATCAAGCTCCTCCATATATACTATTTTCAAACAAATTTCCTTTTGTTTTTACTCTACACTCGGCTATTTTTCTTAAACTCTCTTTTCGAAAATAAGATCAGTCAATCGCTGTCATTTTATTATAATCAAGGTTGCGGTCTTGATATAAGCACCTGACCCATTAATTACTTACATATGTCAGTATAAACTAAGAGTTGTATAGTGTTTAAAGGCAATTCATACAGTAGACAAGTTTCGTCCTTAATTGACAACTCATCATATACTGACCAAAAACTGCCGTGGACAGAGCTCGAACTTTGGCACGTCTGCTTCGAAATCTGCTGCTCTAACCACTGAGTCACCCTGCCGCACTAGTTATTAGAGCACCAGATTCCGAAGCAGACGTGCTCAGTTTCATGCCCGTCCGCGGCAATTTCTGTAACTACATGATCAGTTCCCACAAGGACGAACCAGTCTACTGGATGAATTGCCTTTATACACTACACAATTCTTAGTTTATACTGGCATATGTAAGTAATTTCTGGGCCAGGTGCTTAATTCAAGACCACAACCTTGATTATAATAATTGTTATCACCGCCCGCGCAACCAATGTTCGTTTAATTGCTGCCCTTGTCCAATATATTGTATTAATTATAATTCGTCTCGATGTAAGCGAATTTTTCAATTTGTAAAAAACAGCCGTTATCTGTTTCTGATTAATATGTAAATAGTATTAAAATAATTTATACAAATAGTGCACAGATTAAAATGGTTTATAAGAATCAACTATTTTAAAATTTCTCTAAACATATTTAGTTACGCACATGAAAGTGTAGGCAGCTTTCTTTTATTGTGCTCCGGACTGAAAATGATATTTCTGCGTCTCTGCAAATTCAACGAAGTGATTGTGACTGCTACAAAGAAAATTTGACCAACCTAGAAAGCATACTAATGTTTCTTATCAAATGAAGAGTTTATAATATAGCACGGAAAAATCTTATAAAATAGGCAATTAAAGGCTTAATTTAATACACTATTTATTAGGGTTTCCATTAAAATGAAACTGTACATCTTTCAAATAGACCGAAACAGGCCTACTATAGGTTTGTAAAAAAAAGATATCTCCTCAAAAATATCCGTTTTTTTCGTTTATATTGTGAATTTTGCGGCCAAGCCCTAATGAATAAAAAACAGAAATATTTCTCAATAGTTGATGCAACCTTTCTTGTATGTGGAATATTAATTAGTAATCGATAATTTATGTATACTGTCAAATTAAACAAAATTTATACTATAGGTAAAGCAAGCAATAGAATTGTGTTTGATTTGATTTAATGTGTAGGACTGATTATAAGTTCCCTTTCACACGCAGAATTCCTGTGTTTGTCTACCGGTTCCCTACGTTCTTAATGCCTAAATATATCATTATTAATAATGAATTGAGAAATATAAAAGAAATAACTAATTTTAGGATCCGAAAAAAAACATTTTTACCTTTGTTTGTATGAAAAAATACAGCGTTATTTTTAAAGAAACATAAATAAGTATAAGAACAAAACAATCGTTATTTAATTAACTATAATCATTTGCTTCAGAAGCATGTTACACACAGAATTTCAATATTACAAAAAAGGTAAAAGCGTATATAAGTATATGTATATATATATAGAAAGCTAACTTAGTTTAAACGCCAGAAATGAAAAGTTTATTTCATGAATGGAAGTATACCGGTCTTACACTAGATTAGTTAAGTGACTTTTCATGCATTAAAGTGATGATCATCGTTGTGGACTAGACGATATAAACTTTAACTTGGTTTAAACAAAAAATAGTATGATTTGGCTAAGTAGATATAGGTTTTTTTGATTAGCATAACATAGTTTTATACGCTTTGCTCAATTTAGGTTGCCGCACATTTACATGAAATATCTTGAGATTTATCGATGAGATTTAAACTACTGCTACATATTTGTGCGTCGGAAATAAATGAAATTAAAGCATATGAGTAAACCCTTATCTTTTTAAATTGTAATAATTGATGTATGTTATTATCATTTGTGAATGCGAAAAACGATAATTCAGTTTCACAAGCTATGTCAGCTATCCATTTGTATATGACAGTTCTGAGAATAGAAAAATAATTTGAAATAAAGGCGGAAATGAGGAAATAAATTTTTAAATCAACCATTCTAGTTTCTCTGGAAATGCATCTTCAATGAATTATAAAATATATAAATGACCATTTATTCAATATACTGGAGTAAAAAAATTGAAAATTGTGCGCCCTAAGAAATAAGCTAAAAGTACTTTCAGTCAGTAAAATTGTTAATTGTTTTTTCGAGGTGTCAAATTATGATTGTTTATTAAAGGATATGTCTTATATGTCTTAGAAAGAATAGGTCTCAACTCGGTTGTACTCTTTCGCGGCAAAATTGGGTTGATCAAACGCTGGGCTTTGCGTGTGATAATATTAATATTTTGTATGGGACATTTTATTTTTAAGAATTATTTTGGTATGTTTTATAATGTAATACTGAGGAATGATTTCTCCTAAGTATACTATATTCTCTGTGAGTAATACCCTTTTTTTAAACAATTAAGAAAGTTTATTTAGAAGTGTTGATGTGTGTTTGTCAGTTTATGAGTATTCTTTGGATGTTGTAGGGACATTTTGATTAATTAGCAATTGGTATTCCTTACTTATTTGGCTGGCTAAATGATCTATTTGGGTGTCTCCCACATATTTTTCAATTTTAACCATTTTAAATGAGTTACTTTTTGAGACAAATTGAAAGATAACGAATTTTTGCCCTTATTTGAACACTGTGGAACTCCAGCTTTGGTAGACAATGGAAGAGATAGCATTTCGTCAAATAAAGCGACGGATTGGCTGTGCGAAATGTCATTAGTTATTAAGTGTATTTTGTTATTCGTAAATCTTTATGAAATCAAATTCATTTAAAATTGCGTGTATGTGTAGAGATTCTATCTCTACTTTATAATGAAAACCCTTAAAATTCAAAGCTCGTATCCGTCTGTTTTTTATGTGTCTGGCCTAAGGTGATTAAAACGTACACTGGAGTTTAACGGACTAGCTTTTTCATTAAAATTTATTAGGCTAGGACTCCCGACTCCTGTTTTGATACTTGTTGAGTTCTCATATTTAAGAATAGCATCCATGATAATCACAGTTTTATTCAATTAATACCACAGTTGGTATTAGGTCTGAGTACAATTTACGCAACACTGCACCCAAACTCTTTAATCTAGAAAAAGATCTGGTACAAAGAAAAGAATAATAAAATAAACTTTTCCTGACCTCCCTAATATTCTTAGGTAAATGATAACATTGAGTTAGTAAAAAAATATATTGGAGATAAAATGTATATATGTTGCCAATAAGTTAAAGATTATAATAATTGTAAGGCAAAGTAAGATGGCTGGCGACTCAACCAAAGAGGCTCACGCACGTCTGTGAAAAATACCAAAACAAAAACTGAAGCAATGCAGAGTATAAAAATCAGGATACAGGAAATGAAATATGAAAGTATTTTCTTTTTAAATTTTGTACGTTTCAGTAAGCAACAGTGTTACTTTATTTTTAACGAAGGAAATTCTTACTTCACATATGGTTATTTTTTAATCTTTACTTAAGAATAGAATATTATGTACTTTAGCTTGAAGTTTGATCGCCTTTGTAGTTCATGAACGATCTGATGTTGATGCATGATAATTATGGTCAAGAGAGAGAAACAACTGTTCAACGAGTGTGAAGATTATGCGGAATAGATTTTTTTGAGCAATTGAACGTGCGTAAATGATTTTAGACATTTGAACTCATTTAAACTTTTGGTTTTGGTAATAATGTAGAGTGAATTCAACGCATTTAAATTGGTATATTTTTAGAATTTATTATACTGCGTTTAATAGAAGTCAATTTTTGGCGTGTTTTCTGCGTCAATAAAAATATTGATAGAGATGTGGGATGTGTCCATTTTTTCATTTGAATTTGTTGGATCGCATGGCTCTCTCTATAATATTTCATGATATCTTTTTCAGTTTTAGACAATTTTTGTGGTCGCCTTTTGAAAGTTTAACGGTAAAAAGCGACGAATCAAAGTAATATCAAATGCAGAGCCGGCTGTTTTAAAGTCCTGACAGCTTTTCTGTATTTCATGTGGTCTAGTCCGCGAAAGTGAATTTATTGGAAGCTTTGTCGAACACATTTTATTGTGTAGATTCACCGAAAATTTTTTTATCAACAGGAAATGCTGAATCTGACAGTCTTCACAAGGCATTAAATCTAAGTAGGTGGTCATGAAACATGAAGCAAGTGTGGGCTCAAGCATATGCTGTACAGTACAAAGCTACGATGTTTAAACCACTCAAAATATTGACGTTAAATGAGTTAAATTTGTTAAAAGCCGCGTTATTTAGGTTGTAGCTGCGCTACAACAGCGTTGTTACGGACGAGTATATTATCGTTGACATGATTTGAAACATGGCTCGTCCTCGAGGTTGGCACATTACTTAAGTGAAGACAAAGGTGAGATAATTCAGAATTTTGGTCACCCTTTGTATGTGGCAAGCGTGGCAGTTTACTGGGCAGGAGTAATTGCATACCGTGAAAGAGTTGTGAAGCAGAAATGCAGAAAAGTTTGCGCATACAAGAACGCCTTTTCACGAGTAATAAAAGTAAAAGTTAGAAAGTAACTGATAATGTTAACTTGATTAAAATGACAAATGACTAGTTTGGAAACGTTAAAATTTAGAATTGGTGTGTCAGATAATCATATTGTTGTGGCATGGGACATTCTCTGAATTCCATCGCATAGTGTACATCTAAGATCTATAAACACAGCTGACATTTTTATTACCACGTGGATAAGAAATAGAGTACATTGAATCGAATTATTTCTTCTTGAGGAATGTAGGCAAAATAGGATTTTGGAGCTGTGTAACCTTAAAGTAGACTATGAGCAAATCCTGTCATTGTCTACAGGCTTACATAGTGGATGGCGAGCTGTTGTCCTTTGAATATGTGCGTCACCGGGATGGTCTGTTTGTAGAAATTCTGACGCCATATTTAGATCCAAAAATAATTCACTATTGGTAACTGTTTTAACCAAGAATGCGAAGGCAAAGAGGTTTTTTGTGAAAACGGTGGTCTTAAAAGCGTCTCTGTAATAATGCTTTTTTGACATTCACGTGGAAGATTTTGATTTGCTATTCACTAAGACGCGAAATTATTCACTATACTTGGAAAAGATAAATTGCGATCGTTGAAGTCGCCATTAAACGCATGGTAGCAAAGGAGCATGATCCGTGAAATATCAAATCTGCTGCTGTCTACTAAATTTTGAATGGACGAACTGCATCATGTATGAATAGAATTTCATGATTCTGTTATCAATGAAATATTTTACAGTAACCTTCTGCGTAAATTCAAGGATCTATGAAAAATTATTTAGTGTACAATTTCTGCCAAGAGATATTCTGAAAGAATTGGTAGCTGCGCTAAAAGAAAATGTTTACTAATACAGAGAAACATATTATCCGATGAAATACACCTATAAATCTATATTATTTGCATTAGAACGAGCTTGAAATATGCCGATACAACTTGGAACCCAATAAAAAACGTTTGTCAAACAGGATATAAGCTTTACACAGAGTAGTTGTGAAACATTAGTCCTGTGTCCAAAGACTAAATTTCGTTTAACTGCGAATCTTTGGATTTGGGAGGCTGAGCTACTGAATAAAAGCATTCCACTTGAATCAGTGGCCGGACGTACATATCACCAAAATATTGAAGATTCATGGAGTTGGAACTAGGTCGTCATAATGGGCGACCTCTCTTCTAGTTGTAGAATGTCTATTTTTTTTAAAATTATAAAAATTACCTTCAATTGCCAAAACGGATTAGAAAGTCTCTTCATTCTAAAATGTTTTCTAGGTTGTTATTTTATGATATGGTAAAAAAATGCGATTCTAACGATCATTTGAATTTTGATTATGACGATACATTCGCGTGGCTAAGCAAAGGAACAGGATAATTGTGGTTTTTAACATATCTTGCGAAAAATTTTAACTGTACTGTTTTTGTGGGGAAACTATGAATTACATCCGTGTATTAGCTATCATTATTAATGAACAATTGCAAGTCACTGTTCTCACTCAATCATTCACAATCCTGCTTTCGAATAGCAACACGACTGTTAATATATATATATATATATATATATATATATATATAAGAACAAAACAACGTACTCCATGGAATAACATTTATTAATAAATCTTATTTCTACCAGTAGAAATAAGATTTATTAATAAATGTTATTCCATGGAGTACGTTGTTTTGTTCTTACATTTTAAAAAATGGTGAAATTAGAAACTATCAATTTATTGAAATACCGTGGTCACCCTATTCCACGTAAAACAATCAATGCATATATATCCTATTCGTGTAGATATGGTGAATGTGTGGAACGTGTGATGTATTATAAAAATTGTCTATGTGAGGAAACAATCCCAACTTACGTGATTAAGCGTTGGAAAAGTACCAATCAGCATCAATCAGAGAATATTCATCGGCGCATTCTTGAAAATGTCATTGAAGAAGAAGAAGCAAAAGCGGATAGCTACAAACTTAAATGTCTATCTATAGAGTCTAAACTGCAGATGTTAGAAGATGGAATTCGAATTAATTTTTTAAAAGAGATAGCATGGATTACAGAAGGTGCGAGGAAGAGAGAGATTAAAAAACTAGCGCGGAATGCAGTGCAATGTTCTAAGCTCAAAAAGTTTCTTGAGAATCCAGGCAAATTTATTTTTAATTACACCGACATAAATCTAACAAAACATCAAAATGAAGTTCTCTCTCTTGGACCGAAATACTGCATAACAAAAACTAGAATAAACGAACGTGAAGAAATGCATATGCAGGCATCAATGGAATGCTTCTTTGAAGATGCCACAAAACACAAATCAAATGAAAAATACGACATCTCGCTCTTTAAATCGGACCTCCGAAGTGCGTATGGCCAATATATGCGCACATTCAAAGGCAATAAACTGGTCACCAAAAGGCATCTAGAAGAACTGAATGAGCTACAACGAAACAAACAAGTCAGACTCATGAACTATACGGACTATAGTCAGGCAATGTTACAAATTCTGAATGACAAATCAAAATTTAAACGCGAAGAGGTACAACGCGACACTACGGAAAAATTAGAATATTCCATAACGAAGATTCTAAACCGAATTATTTCGAAGGTCGAGGCTAAACAAGAAATCGACATAGAGCACAAAAATGCTTTTATTACAGATTGCAAACATGCCAAGCCCGTAGGTTCAACGCAACCGATATTATATGGGTTGCTCAAGGTTCACAAAATGACCAACAATGAAGGACTTCCGCCTTTCAGGCCCATTTTATCTATGATAAATTCCCCACAGCACAAAGCAGCCAGACTATTATGCCGGATTATAAAGCCTATCATGAAAGGAAGAATAGACCACGTTGTACAGGATAGCTTTCAATTCGTAGAAAAAATTCGCTACCTAAATTTGAAAGAGAGGAAAATGGTGTCCCTCGATATAAAGTCACTCTTTACTAGCATTCCAGTAAATAAAACTATAAATATCCCATGTGAATATATACGATAATCAGGAGCGAAAACACTGATAGAAGTGGACGACATGAGAGAACTACTTCTATTATGCACATCCAACGTACAATCCGTATTCCAAGGAGTCTTCTACAGACAAATTGACGGCATAGGTATGGGTAGTCCTCTTGGACCAGTATTGGCAGACATATACATGCACTATTTAGAAACAACTGGTTTAAAACCATTTATCAATGGAGCTCATTTTTACGTGCGCTACGTTGACGATACTTTCATGGTCGTTGAAAAGGATAAAGAAACAAATTCACTACTACATCACATAAACAAGGTAGACCAGGCAATCAAGTTTACAATAGAAGAAGAAAAAGACGGATATTTATCCTTCCTAGATGTAGGAATAACGAGAGATGAAGAAGGTACCCTCTCAAGGTCAGTTCACAAGAAATCAAGCTGGACTGGACAATATGTCCATTATATGAGTAGTGTGCCAAGGGCGTAAAAAAGAAACCTAATAATGAATTTGGGCACACGAATACGCAGGATTTGTTCACCGGACAACATTGAAGTAGAGCTAAATTTGCTTTGCGAAGCGTTGAGAAATAATGGCTATCCGGACTGGTTCATCGAATACAACTTGAGACAACGCAACAAAATCGTGGCCAATTTGGAAGAAAATCAAACTCCCCAGATAGTAACGCTTAGTGTTCCTTTTGGAGGTGATCTTCCAGCGGAAATCTTCAAACGAAAAGTAATTTGAGCGACAAAAGCACAGTTTCCATCAATACAGGTGAGAGTGGTGTTCAACACAACAAAACTGATGCGCACGAATGAAAAAGATAGCCTCTCTGTGACGTCAACATCTTTGTCTGTATACAAATTCCAATGTACCTGCAACGCTCAGTACATCGGCAGATCAAAAAAGAGGCTCGAAACTAGAATAAATCAGCATCTCCCTCAAAAACTATTAAAGAGGGGTGCAGCTCCTGCACAAAATCAGCAATTTGCGAACATGAACTACTCACAGGTCATGCTGTTAGTAGTAACAATTTTTCAGTTCTCTACAAGGCAAAAACAGAAAAATGCTTCTGGCTTTTGAAGCTATTGCAATTAATAAGCTGAAGCCCTGCTTAAACGTGCAGAAAATAATTCAAAAAGAAATTAAATTGGACTGGAACAAAGACATAACCGACATGCCTTTAAAAATAGCCAACGCTTCGCAAAATACGACACATACATCAATTACGGACGCAATTACAATGAAAGCGATGACACACCAAATGACGTTACGCAAAAGGAGTGGTCTAAATTGCACAAAAGTAGTGGTCTAAATTGCGCAAAGCAAAGGCCAGCATAACGAAGAGGAGATTGGTTACAACACATGTACAGTGGGATTGGATGAACGAATATACTAACGAATCCAGAACAATGGCTGTAGATACTGGTAGAAATAAGATTTATTAATAAATGTTATTCCATGGAGTACGTTGTTTTGTTCTTACATTTTAAAAAATGGTGAAATTAGAAACTATCAATATATATATATATATATATATATATATATATATATATATATATATATATATATATATATATATATATATATATATATAAGTGAGTTTATTTTCGAAGTCGCATTTTTGAAGATTTTTATATGATGATAGTTTCACTGTTGCAGGTTTACAAATTCGAATATGAGACCGTATCGACCTATTATCCCTCATTCCTCGCCCAAATATATAATGGTTAAAGGGCATAATACAAAATCCTTCTGATGAGTCGCCAGTAAGCACTAAACTACTGTGCACGAAATTATACTTCTCGTTCATGCTGCCTTTGCCTTATACTTCTGGTCATATTTGGACTAATTTGTTACTAGGTACGCAATACAACACAAATGCATTTTATTTATTGATGTATAATATTTTGGCAGAACTGAGGATATTTTGTCCGTGACTTAAGCCTTTTAATTAATTAAATCCTCAAAAATGATGGTAGAACTATTGATAAACATTGCAATGGTTATCGTGTATAATATGAGCTAAACTATAGATTCTTTAGTTTTTATTATTTTAGTTATGAAAATCTTAAACGTAATCATATTTTCTACATAAAGTTTCAAAATTACGTGTTTTTACTTAAAGAGTACTCCGGATAAGAAAGAAAATTTCATTTGGAATTAAGCTTTCCTTTAGCAATAGAAAATTTCACCTTGAACAAAGCGTTCAAATGACAATCTAAACTATTCCAAAATTTTAACAAATACTCATATTGGTCTATGTGGCTTTGTAATTCAACTTGTAATCACTTTTTATTTAACAATAATTGATTGCGCTGGTGGTGATAACAATTATTTAAATCAAGTTTGCGAGCTTGAAATAAACACCAATCCCATTGTATTTAATCAGACGTCGGACAACATAGCAAAACTACCGCCAGTCGCACGCAGTGACGCGTTTCGACCTTCCATGATAATCATCACCGCATTAAATATATATGGAAATCAAAGTTAGATATGCGGCTGTGTAACATTCAAAATTGCAGAATAATTAACCGTGTAATCTTAAAATTTTCATTTTCTTTCCAATAAACACGATTTTGGAAACATATGTACATTAAGGTTATAGTTTTTATATCGTAATACAGTATTGCATCACCAATATTTATTTAGAATATTTATATGAAATAGGAATAATAATTATTTGGATATGAACTCTTGACATTGATAAAATATAAATTTTATCATTTAATTTCCTAAATTTTACCATTTTGGTCTTCATTTAAAACGTTTTTCTCTAGTTTAACTTACAATAGGCGACTCGTAACTGCAATGACTTACTCCGGGATTGGGTTTTACTTCCAATTGACCACAAAGATTGACTAGCAGATGCCTGCATTGTGTTTGTTTTCGATCTAAATTACATGTATTATATGATTTCTTTGAATGCACACTAGCCGCATTTTATTGAAATCTTTGAAGGAAGGTAACGCACTGATAATCGCTTATATATGCCATGTTATATCTAAATTGACTTTTGTGCAAGGGTCTTTTCAACCAGTTTCTTGGCCATAATTATTTCACCTGCATGATAATATTTTATCCCTGCATTTCTGTCATTTCCAATATACCGTTCATTTTCGCTATTTTGGAAATAAGACTTCATCAGACATTAAACTGTAACATATGATTGTAATTACTCTAATATCACCCGTTTCCCTGGATAATTCATAGTATACTTTTTCAGAATTTCGTTGTTCTCAAAATCTAACAACTTCACAAATGACATTAATGTTGTTAATATACCAAAATTTACTTTTTATTTAATTTTATCTTCTAAAATTCTAACTATGGATTTTTCCTAGGATTTATTTCTCTTTAAATTTACGTAATTTTATGCTAATTATTTTTAATAACATTAAACGACGCTGTATGAGACATTGTCGATGGAGCAAAAGGCACTGGTACCAAAATTTACCTTCATTTTGAAAAGGTGTTCGCATCAGATTTAGAGAGAATTGAAATGAACGATATTATGTTAGCTCAACAAAGGACATGACTTGCGAAATGTCATCAAATCAGTCTTGACTATTGAGGATAGAGGCATATAGTTTACAGTCAATCACTGTAGTAGTGAGATTAGTATGCATGCTAATTCTTTCTGTTCTGTTGTCATCTTTCGCAGAAAATCTAAGCAAGTGCACGGTAATTAATTCAATATTATAGACAAAAAGCCAAATGCAAACACTATTCAAAAAGCTTGTGGATAAAATGTCGATTGTATGACGATAAAATAGCATTTCTGCCGCTCATATTTTATTTACTGACAAATCATTGAGAAGCTTAGCTAATCTATACAAAATATTCCTGCGTGGAACAATTTTATGAATTTGAAGATGGGATTGATGGAGGACGACTTAAAACAATGTGGTTCTGAATTGAATGAGGCTGTAACACGTATAAAGTAGCTCTGTTATTAAAATAGCAAATTGCAAACTGCGCTTAATGAGGAAGTCGAAAAGTTGTGATGCAAAGCCCTGCATAGAATTGACGGATATAAAACAGTTTAAAATTACACAAATGTAAAAATTAGAACAAGTGAAGAATTACTGAACGTCTTGTCTATTGAGCTGGCAGTACGGTACTCTAAACAAAACCAACTGGTAATGATGATCCGTTTACTAATGCCCTTCAATTTATATTTAATAATGATAGGCATATTATTTTTTTAAATATCCCATATATTTTCTAATCACGATTTATTACAAGTTATGAAAAACCAACTGGAGGATTGCATTTTTTATGTCATATATATTTAAAGCCAAGCAATAAGACTGCTACTTAATCTTTCATATAATAATGGTCAGAATTTCGTTATCGATTGCTGAATATTAGTAAAAATAATGATGAAAATTTAATTTAAAATACAAAATGACCAAATAGAACTGTTGATCGAAAACTTATTTTATTTGTCACCATTATTTTGAAAGCGCTCACTAAAATTATTTAACAAGATCATGCATGATGCAATAATACTAGTTAGTATGCCATCAATTATTGTACAACTGATGCCTAAAGTTATCAGGTCATGTAATGTTAATGATTATAAATTAATCTCAACAATCGTATCAATTTTATCGATGATTGAACGAATAATTCTAATGTAGTGTTACGCATTTTTTCTACTAGAATTTGATAAAATTCAGCATGGATTTATGAAAGAACACACGAACGTTACAAATATCCTATGAGTGAAATTATGTAATCGCTCTGTATGAGAAAAATATCGATATTCTAACAGTTTTCATCGATATCTCAAAGGTTTTTTATTATCTCTTTGTTTGATATTTACAAGCTACTGCACTATTATTTGTATGACATTTTTGGTTTTCAAAGTAAATATCACAACCGTAATTCGATAATGTTCTAATTTTGGTTCGACACTGTTCAAAATAATATTTGCAAAATTGCAGAACGTAGTCCTAAATGTTGAAACCATCAATGTTTAGATGATCTGAAAATTATCTTCCTAAATGATCCAAAATTTGTCTCTATAAGAATAATTTGAAATAGTTATCAATGACTCGAGTAGGTATTAAGTAAAACTCGTTTGAAGATTAATTAAAAGGAACCCAAGCGCTAAAAATTAATAGCAGGACAGAATTTACCTTTTTTGTCTTCATGATGTTGTAATTAAAAATCACTTCAACTTTAAGCTTTATCAAAAACTCGCAGTCCTATGCACAACTATTGAGTGACCAGCTTCTACGGAGATACTTCTGATATTATAATTATCAGCGATAAGGATATATGAGCGTTAATAAAAAGAACCGTAATATCAAATGATATTCAGGTGCAAATGAATATTATTTAGTATTTTCCAAACTTAGAAAACGAAGCAGCAAATTGGAATCCAGTTAATAAAGCTCATTCATAAGCGCTGGAAGCGGTAGAAAGAAGCTTCACTAATACATTAGTCCAGTATTGAACAACATGTATGCCTGGAGGCTACAGTTTGTAGTTTTTCAATAATTATAACTTAGAAGAATTTTCCATGGTACAAATATATTTCACTCGAACCAGTGGATGGGGCCCATATATGAGCCTGAAAATGAAGAAAAATGGCACAGGGACAAAACAGGAACCTCCTCTATTCACAACTCCTACGATAGGAAAGTTGCCAGCAAACTCATTTCTTTCTCAAAAATATAAAATATTTACAACCACTTGTCGACCAGGCGGAGGAATATGCCCCCTGCTAAAATATCTTTTAAAGAGCTTTAAGCCGAAATCTAAAACGTATGCAATACGAATGTTCTCGAGGATTTTGTTAAAACAACAATTTTGCAAGGTGGAACAGTAACACACGTTAAATCTGCAATATTATTTATTTTATATTGATAAACTATTGTTTCCTCCTCCTTAAGCCAATCTAGTTTTCCTACTAAAAAAGGAAGCTTTTGAATGAAAGTGCACTAATTTTATACCCATAGTACAAAGATCATATAGTAAAATTTAATTAAAATTTATATCACTTAAAACCCGAGCGGTCAAAAAAAATTCCAAAACTGCATTACTTCATTAGTTCTACATACGTTTGAAGAGGCCCTTTGGTCACTACCATAAGAGAGCCTCTGAGATGCCAGGCCCGGATTATCCATATATGCGGTATGACCATCTAATTTGGAACATTTAAGTTACTCTGAACTATCTTTTAAACTACATTCCTTAAGCCCACCTGCTAATTAAAATAAATAAAAATATATCTGTCTTGAATGAGGATACCACATTTGCCACAAGTTGTGTTTTAATCCTGTGGTTATTGTGTCAACCCTGAAGATGAGACTGGAAATTCGGTCTCGAAAATTTTGGGAAAAGAACAATGGAAAATCTTGTTCCAACGTCATTTTCAGACAATCAGCTAATGGAAGGCTTAAAAAAGAAGGGACAAGTGAGAACCCATCAATCGAGGCCAAAAATCAGATCACATGAAAATGATGAAAATTCAAGATTTTACTGACCTAAGAGCGCTATCAATTGTTCTGAACAACTATACACTTATGTAGACAGGTGTTTACATTGACTAGCTACACTAAGACACTAATGTATTACTACTTTTATTTTGTGAAATTCATTGAAGTCTTTACCCCTACTGTAAAATTTTATATAGCTTAACATTTTCTCTACCTTTGTATTTTAACTTTCAATTAGTAAACTTGTTAGATCATATTTGGCTTTAATTAAAATAAAATTCCACTTCTAATTGCAATATAAAGGGAGTAATTTTTGCGGCAAAACTACATCAAAAACTTAATGGGAAAATTAAGCCACCAATATTTTATTCAGAAAAATATATTTTTAAAGTATTATAATTATTTCTTGGATCATTGATTGTTTAAATCAATTCTAGCATTTTCATCGTTAGATCATGTTCGTTTTCAGTTGTCTGATTTTATTAAGAACAATGGAATATCTTGTTCCAACGTCATTTTCAGACAATCAGCTAATGGAAGGCTTAAAAAAGAAGGGACAAGTGAGAACCCATCAATCGAGGCCAAAAATCAGATCACATGAAAATGATGAAAATTCAAGATTTTACTGACCTAAGAGCGCTATCAATTGTTCTGAACAACTATACACTTATGTAGACAGGTGTTTACATTGTCTAGCTACACTAAGACACTAATGTATTACTACTTTTATTTTGTGAAATTCATTGAAGTCTTTACCCCCTACTGTAAAATTTTATATAGCTTAACATTTTCTCTACTTTGTATTTTAACTTTCAATTAGTAAACTTGTTAGATCATATTTGGCTTTAATTAAAATAAAATTCCACTTCTAATTGCAATATAAAGGAAGTAATTTTTGCGGCAAAACTACATCAAAAACTTAATGGGAAAATTAAGCCACCAATATTTTATTCAGAAAAATATATTTTTAAAAGTATTATAATTATTTCTGGATCATTGATTGTTTAAATCAATTCTAGCATTTTCATCGTTAGATCATGTTCGTTTTCAGTTGTCTGATTTTATTAAGAACAATGGAATATCTTGTTCCAACGTCATTTTCAGACAATCAGCTAATGGAAGGCTTAAAAAAGAAGGGACAAGTGAGAACCCATCAATCGAGGCCAAAAATCAGATCACATGAAAATGATGAAAATTCAAGATTTTACTGACCTAAGAGCGCTATCAATTGTTCTGAACAACTATACACTTATGTAGACAGGTGTTTACATTGTCTAGCTACACTAAGACACTAATGTATTACTACTTTTATTTTGTGAAATTCATTGAAGTCTTTACCCCCTACTGTAAAATTTTATATAGCTTAACATTTTCTCTACTTTGTATTTTAACTTTCAATTAGTAAACTTGTTAGATCATATTTGGCTTTAATTAAAATAAAATTCCACTTCTAATTGCAATATAAAGGAAGTAATTTTTGCGGCAAAACTACATCAAAAACTTAATGGGAAAATTAAGCCACCAATATTTTATTCAGAAAAATATATTTTTAAAAGTATTATAATTATTTCTGGATCATTGATTGTTTAAATCAATTCTAGCATTTTCATCGTTAGATCATGTTCGTTTTCAGTTGTCTGATTTTATTAAGAACAATGGAATATCTTGTTCCAACGTCATTTTCAGACAATCAGCTAATGGAAGGCTTAAAAAAGAAGGGACAAGTGAGAACCCATCAATCGAGGCCAAAAATCAGATCACATGAAAATGATGAAAATTCAAGATTTTACTGACCTAAGAGCGCTATCAATTGTTCTGAACAACTATACACTTATGTAGACAGGTGTTTACATTGTCTAGCTACACTAAGACACTAATGTATTACTACTTTTATTTTGTGAAATTCATTGAAGTCTTTACCCCCTACTGTAAAATTTTATATAGCTTAACATTTTCTCTACTTTGTATTTTAACTTTCAATTAGTAAACTTGTTAGATCATATTTGGCTTTAATTAAAATAAAATTCCACTTCTAATTGCAATATAAAGGAAGTAATTTTTGCGGCAAAACTACATCAAAAACTTAATGGGAAAATTAAGCCACCAATATTTTATTCAGAAAAATATATTTTTAAAAGTATTATAATTATTTCTGGATCATTGATTGTTTAAATCAATTCTAGCATTTTCATCGTTAGATCATGTTCGTTTTCAGTTGTCTGATTTTATTAAGAACAATGGAATATCTTGTTCCAACGTCATTTTCAGACAATCAGCTAATGGAAGGCTTAAAAAAGAAGGGACAAGTGAGAACCCATCAATCGAGGCCAAAAATCAGATCACCTGAAAATGATGAAAATTCAAGATTTTACCGACCTAAGAGTGCTATCAATTGTTCTGAACAACTATACACTTATGTAGACAGGTGTTTACATTGTCTAGCTACACTAAGACACTAATGTATTACTACTTTTATTTTGTGAAATTCATTGAAGTCTTTACCCCCTACTGTAAAATTTTATATAGCTTAACATTTTCTCTACTTTGTATTTTAACTTTCAATTAGTAAACTTGTTAGATCATATTTGGCTTTAATTAAAATAAAATTCCACTTCTAATTGCAATATAAAGGAAGTAATTTTTGCGGCAAAACTACATCAAAAACTTAATGGGAAAATTAAGCCACCAATATTTTATTCAGAAAAATATATTTTTAAAAGTATTATAATTATTTCTTGATCATTGATTGTTTAAATCAATTCTAGCATTTTCATCGTTAGATCATGTTCGTTTTCAGTTGTCTGATTTTATTCAGACTCGCATTTGTCTTGAGCGGTCAAGTATGACTTTAATCTTGCACTTGCTGTACGACACTATAAATTGAACTGTCCATTATAAATAGAAAATTTCTTATATATGACAATTCAGATTCTTCATTCAAACATATTCGGAAGATCGAGAAAATTTAATTTAATTATTCTTATTTTGTTAGTTAATTCTCCCTCTAGAATAAACCCGTTGGGTGCAGCGTTAAACAAAGCGGACATATCCATTTGTCATATTGTTTATGGTTTAATAAAAGCGGCAATTACTAACCATAGAAGATTGTCACAAATGCTTACAGTGGTTACGGGACTTAGTTTAATAGACTTAGATGATAAGGCTAGTTCATCAAATTTAGAGGTAAATCCTACTTGCGATAAGCAAGACGAGTATCACCACAATCAGACAAGCCAAGAAATTGAGAAAATGAGGGTGTCGCTGAAAATTTTGTCACGAGATTCTACAAAGTTTTCAACGACGCCAATTCAACGCCTGTCAGTCTAGCACTGTACAAGTGAAGTGGATCTCAGACGGTCAGATGCTGTTTAGAACTAACTACACTCGTGGATGGTTTTCCAAGGGGACTTAGTTTAAAAAATATGGTTGATTTCACGAACAATGATATTGCAGAGAAACTATCCAATGCATTCAAGCTATTAATTGATTGAATTCGACGGCTATATTTGATTAAATCTGCAGCACAGATGTGCGAACTTTCTTTTTTTCAAAAGACGAGCGCCAAATTCATTCGGAATTTTATGAATATTTGTGCCCCAAGGCTTGCGGATTGACTATCTCAATGAAATGCATTAATTTAATTTTAAATGCCAAATTAACAACTGGGTTACGACCCACACTAGAGGATTTTAAGACAAAGGACATCGATTGATCAAAAAAACTCAAACGGTTGACTTGTGTGTAAAAACATTAAGAGCATAATATTCATACAAGGGCGATATTGTCGTACATTATATAGCAGACCAAGGCAAATATAGAAGCTCTGCTGAACTTACCGGAAGTGGCTCTTTATCTACAATGTAGTTTATTGAACATAAAATGTTATTCCGACGGTAGTGAGACGGTTGAATGTCAATAAGATGATAAAGCGTGGATGAAACCGCTCACAACCGAGACTTCATGTTCCACGCGGATCGTTCATAACACATTATGAACTTGTTTCGAATGCAAGTGATCAAGAGGATTGCAGCCTCTTATTGCGTTTAAGTGTGGCCAGATATCGAGTCATTGCAAAATCGGCAGATAGAAATACATCGCCGGGAAATGCAGCAAACCACTAATTATAGAAGCTATACGGCAGATTGCGTTGGAAAGGCTACAATACGGGCTCATTAGGGCATTTGAAAATGATCTATAAAGTCATTGTTGCAGAATTTAATAAAGAAATAGTTTGTTACGACAGACGGTAAGTCGGCCAGTCTCTTCTAAATTGGCGATATTGAAAACATTACTTGACTTGCCATAAATAATTACGCGATTCAAGACGAATTTGTTTACTTGGGAATTTTTATCGACGTAAATGTCGAACTCAGTATACTAAGGTCAAATGTAGTGGAAATGAAGTATCCCACATTTGATTAAAAAATTTGTGACACAAATGATAGACTAAAATAGGTAGAGAGGATAGGGAAGCTGGCGATGCCGTTATGGTGTAGGAGGATTTGTAGTTATAGTAATAGGTTTTGGGGGGTAGCTGTCTATTTAGTACTGATTTCCTACATTTGCATGGTGGCTGTTATCACCACCCAGTTCCATGATCAGTCCCTGACATTTATCCGAAGTATGAAGTAAGAAGACTCGTCCGTGTTCAGACGTTTATTGAATTTTATGTTGCAAAGCATGAATCAATTCACAGTTAAACAAAATGGACCGTGCTCTAGACAGCAACAACATGATAAAATGTCTTATACACATGTAATTATCACAAACAAAATCGACTGAATCGTGAGCAATTCATGTAAATTGTTTAAAGAGTACGATGATATAAATCCAGACTGATTAGCAATTTAGTTTAATGTCACTGGTAATGTATGAGAAGAAATGCAATAAATATTATCACTGATAATTGACGGATAAAAATCGTGTAAAAACAGTCTTAAAAACATCACAAATAATTATTTCACTGTTTGCTAGGTTTTGAATGTTTGAATTATATTAATCCATTGAACTATGGAGTTTTGGACAATCGATTGAGAAACACCTGAAGTTTGGATGATTTCAATCATGACTGAGCTGTTATTAGTTGTGTAGAATGTGGTTAATGCAAAAAAAGTCCATAAATCAATTGTTCGAACAGAGATGTATAAAAATCCACCGCATGTTACCTGCGTATTGCGCGCGGGTGTGCATATTTCTTAAACAAACCCCTATTAATTACAATTAAATTTCTAGTTCAAGAAATCTCAATTAAAACTACTTGAAACTAACAGAGATTGTTGCTAAAATCACAGTTAAGAGAAATATTTTGTAAAAACAGAGTTAGACTATTTGACCTCAATGAGAACTATATTTGTCAAAATTGACCTTCGTTGGGTTGTAACGCGGAGCCGCGTGTTACAATGGCATAAATTTACTGTAAGTTGAATTTTCGGGACGCTTACTTGATTAACCATATTATTGAAATGAGCGCATTTATTAAATTCAACCAGTCATTAAATTACACAACTGGGATTTTTGGAGAAGGCATGAGGGTGATGGAATATACTGGGCTTGTAATTTCAGTGGTAAAGCCAGTTTGCTTAATTTGTTATACAGTCACGGACAATTTAGTTGATATAGTCGAGAAAAACCTTTCAGAGCTTCAACATTTTCGTGCAAAGCGCAATTGTTTGAGTCCAGTAGAAGATTATAAAATTGAGTTGGTAACACCTTTTCCATATACATAAAAAAACTTAGACTTTAATGCAAATCAAGCAGCAGGCGCTGTTACAGAGTTTCAACAATTGTGAATGAAGTAAAATTATAATTATGCAAGTCCAATAGTAATGATTCCCAAACTTGAACTGGTATTATAGTGGGTTTCAAACTCAGTGGCAGAAGGTGATTCTTATGCTTTACCGAACCATAAAAATTGGCTCTGAAATTCAATAGGCTATAAAGTCCACCCAACGTTAGTTTTCCAGACGGCCACTGACAACTTCCAGCGCTTGGCTAAGTAAGGCTTCCAAGATTGCTTAATTGCAACGGTATAAATGGGCGACATCCTTTATTGTGGTAGATCTTGTGAGGAATACCTTGAGCATTTGAAACTGTTTTGGTACTTTGTTATGCTATGAATTGGTAGACAAGCCTGCAAATAGCAAAATTGGTTTCTCATCAATGAAATATATTTACGCGCAAATTCAAAACTTACAATTAAGCTGTTGGAGGACAAGGTATATGCGGTCAAAGCCGTTACTGAATTTCTAACCATACGCCAACTGCATAAGTTCTTTGGCATGATCACCTATTAACTTCACTTCATACGAGATCTAGCTGGAATTTTATGATTATTGCCACACCATAACAATCGTGCAAATGGCACATTCAAAAAGTCAATGCCTGTCAACTTGAATCAGGAATACCAGGAGAAATTCCCTAAGGTTAGGGATCTGCCAATCAAGCATTAGTGAACTGGGATCAGCCTTTTGTAAAAACCATGATGACTCATTTTTCGCAATTGGTGAAATGCTACAATCGTGAGAAAACAACATAGCTAGGTCGCTAAAGCTTTACATTCGGAAGTTTCAAGACCATAAAAAACTGTACAATACTATGGGCAAAGCGTCAACTGCGGTTTATGTTTTAGTGTCAATTTCTAGCACTAATGCTATGGTCTATACGTTACGATTTTAACAGAAAATAAGCCACTGCTTTGTATCCTTGGAAAGTCAACAAGGCTAAATAACTCTTATTATTCGTAGAAAGAACTTTGTTTTATTAAGGACAGTTACAGTGCCCAAATAATTCTTCAGAAATTTAATCCGGCATATATTGGAAGCGCAAATATGTGATCCCTTTAAGGTAATATTAGCTGAGAAACCAGATTATGCTTTCAAGCTTGTCATGGACACTTTTTTACCACGTGCAATTTTGGGGAACGACCACAGGCCGTATGCGCCGTTAAATATACGAATCAGGTAAATTCATGAACTACACGGGTTTGGACGTCCTTCCATTAGGGACACTAAAATCTGGTTGTTGATAGATATACTTAGCCAAATATGTCGAAATATATATGGGTTTTGGAAAGAGCCAATGCCAAAATAGCAAGCATGTGAGGCTTCAGGATACACTAAAAGCGAGATCAGGAATATCGGGATACCAGCCTATTAGTTCCTGCACGCTCATATTGACAATGTCAAGATGCTAGAAATCAATGATCAGATCTATATGCTCACAATATTTGACCGATTCAGCTGTCAAATATAGGTGAAAATTATAAAGTATGACATTTCAAGAAGTATCAGTCACATTTCTATACAATTTGGTGACGCAATATGGTATTCTGGTAAGGGTTAAAATTGATTGCTGCAGCTAGTTAAAATTAGAAATTTTAATTTAACTGATATATACCTTGATAATAGAAGTAACGCGCAATAGTGCGCACAATTCCAGAGTAAATAGTATAGTTGAATGTCTGCTACTTAAATTGAAATTTGAATTGAAGTGTACTGATGTGGCAAGCCGGCTGCACGATCTTCCTATAATTTTTATAGAAATGCTTAATGTGTATATAGCACTGGTAAGAAAATTTGTATCTTAAATGGTATATAAAGAAACAAAATGGATACCTGTGGATCTTCTAGTTAAATATTTAAGTTATTTTGAATTGTTTTCCTTTGGACTGTTTCGTTTGAGTACTTTAAGATAAGATTTATTACCTAACACGGACTTAGACTAAAAATGTGAAGAATAATTGCTTTGTTCTTCTGTTTTAAATCGGTGTCGCATGCGTTTAGATCAAATGGGGCAATGAAAACTTTTACAAAAGACCATTAGCAGTCACAATAGCGAGGAAAAATTGTCAAAGTAAATAGTGTGGAATACTGTGTATCCTTGAATCGTTGCATTCCAGATTTTACCTTGATAGATAACGATATAGAGAATTTAGAGTGGTTAAAGGGTTGTCATTCAACGTCGGGTACACCATTTTTGAATAAGCAACTTTAACAGGACGCATCAACAACGCCACGGGCACTAGTTTCAAGCGAGCGAAAATTACAAGACTTACGGACGACATTTTGAGAGAGAGTGATGACACCACGATACCGTAGGTCGCAGAGATAATTAAGGCACGAGGATTACCTATATTTATGGACGTTCTTTTCAGCTGGTGGTTATATGGAGGAAGTATTTCTTCCTACAAAATAAATCTGCAATTAATATAAAAATTTAAACCACCATTCTTTGATTCAAACGAATATAACTTTAAAAATATATTATAATGACTTTTGGAACCTTCATATTTTAAAAACTTTTAATGCCTTTTAATCGTTGGATCGAGATCGGTTTCAGTTTTGTAGTCTATCCTGACATAATTCTGATCTGTACGGTTGCGTTCGGCTGTCCTCTTACACATTCTGTAAAAGACTTTCATTTCTAATGAACCCTAAATCAAGAATATATCAAATTGATAATGAGATTGTTTTCCCACTCAAACATATTTAAAAGGCTACAAAGAAATGTAATTTAATCAAAAAATTTCCATTATTTTTAATCTTTCTAGATTAACCTTGTTGGGATTAATGTTGAACAAAGTGTAAATATTCATGTGAAATATATTTATTTCAATAAAATCGATTTTACCAAACCTGGAATCGATGAAATTTCAGTTGGAATATTTGTTTGTATATGCAATATTACTAGAGTAATCACCAAATTAGAGCAACCTAGTATCGAATTATTATCAGCACCTTCTCTTCGAATAACTTCATAATCTTCCGGTCAACTGCACTGAATCCTCACATTTAATTCTGTATTCCATAATAGACAAATAATAATTATTACAATTTTTTTATTAAAACAAAGTGTGAATGCTCACCGTCTCATAGGCTGTCGTAATATATCCTTTCAAAAATGTAGAATTTAAAATCAGAGAACTCAACCAATTAACCTGTGACGAATTTGAGATCTATCCCGATATAACAGATCAAAATAATTATTTTTGGGCAATTCACTAATTTATTAACATTTTTTAAAAATAAAAATAAAATACTGGAAAATAGATATGGCTGCATTGGTAAAAAGCAAGAACGTTACAACTCGACTACTGCCTACTGAAAAGTGATTTTTAAAGTGTACAAAGGATACACGTAAACTTCGTCAATTAAAACAAAGAAAATTTCAATAAACAGTACAATTTTTTGCAAAGAACATAAATTTGTTTAAGAAACCTGTAGTAAATTCAAATATACACATGTAAATATTGACTTATTTTCATATTTGGAAATATCTCATTCTAAGATGTATGCTCATACATAAACGTAGTCAAATGGTTCCTCGTTCCGGGCTGGTTTAGAAGACGATAATTCCGCAGACAAAAATAAATTAACAATTTATTAATTAATTTAAACCACCGTGGCTGATTGAAACGAATATTATTGAAATAATCATTTAAATGCGAGAAAATGTTTGTTTAAATCCCTTCATGTATTTATACTGTGCTTGACTTGCGTGAACATTTCTGTTAATGTGTAGTACCCATCTTGTTTCTATAATCAATTTTACAAGATATTTATCTTTCAATATACTTTTGGAAACCACAAGTTAATTTTCTTATTTGTGTATATTGGAATCGTCCAGAACAGAAATTGAATTATTCTGTTTTTCAAGTCAAAACTCTTTCTAGATTAAACGTTTGGTGTGCAATGTTGCGAAAAAAGTACACTGTTCTTTGCCTATTACATAATAAAGTATATATTTTTTCGATTAGCATGGAGGCTGATCTTACGTTTGAGGACACTGATATTGTTAAACAAGGGGTCACAGGTATGAGACTCATAGGTGTTAAAGGCAAGATTAATCCATCCGACTCTCATAGACACATTAAAATTGATACGGTCTTGTTATATATGAGTCACCCATTAGTTAACAAGGCAGAAGCCTCTACAAAATATGGCAAAGATGTCAGTCCAAATTTGATCAGTCTGCTAACGTATAAATCTGAAAAACATTTTGTAATGTGACGGAGATGCACAAATGCTATTTAAGGATTATAATATTTTGAATTCAATGTATCAATTTTTTGCAGAATGAATGGCTTTTCCAGAGTATTCCAGGACCACCATTGTTAGTTACAGAGATAAAACTGTCGAAAAAGAACTGCGCAGTGTCTTTAAGTTGTTAGTGGTCAAAATTCAAAGGAGGTATGATACGGAAAGTTCAGCACATCTGTGCCTACTGTTGGGCGTCAACTTCTTTCAGTTTTTTCTGGAAAGCCTTTTGGCGAAAGCACCAGAACTGTATATATCTCAAGATGTGGTGAATTCTAATTTTGCAGCTGAGCTACCAATCAGGCGTAGAACCACATTAGAGGAAGTTGAGATCATGAATGTTGATTGACCATGTAAACTCAGAGTTTGAAAACGTGTAAAGATTGTAAGAAACACAAGTAATTACAGTGACAGCAGACTCAGTCATGGGGCGGAAAATCACGGCAAATGTAGACGTTCTCCTGACTGTATATAAATAGACTCCCGATTTACCAAATCAAGTCTCGTATATATAGCGCCGAATTGAAGATGAGATGACCAATAGATTACATTTTTGAAGTCAAGCTAGAGAATATAGGCGTCAAGGAGTCGCTCACGCTACCAGCTTGATGGGCCACGCAGATGGTGCGAGACCCACTGTGAATATGGGCGGAGTAACAAATGCCAATGCGAAAGCTGCCTTTAGCCTCGTTTAGGTGGATCCAGTAAGAAAGACAGCACCAAATCGGTTGGGAGAAATTCTTCACTGGGAATAGCACAAAATCTCCGCTAGTAAGAGCCTTAGGCAGGTTGCATTGCAAAGACTCTATGATGTGCCCTTTAAGCTTAAGGCGAAATACAAGTTTGCTACGAAAGAAAATAGCAATGAAATAGCCGGAAAGAGTGTTAGCTTCTGCTTAAGTAGAAATTCTGAAAACTTTTCCGGGCTTTCCAGCATTAAATTTACAATTAAAAATGAACTGACTGGTCTGGAATTTCTCATTGACACGGGTGTCAAATTAAGCATAGTTAGGTCAAATAACGTGAAAGCAGATTGTTCCACATTATATTAACAACTATGTGCCGCCATTGCTAATTTTAGGAAAGAAATCTTATTTTAAGTGAAATATTTTGGTAGCCAACATCAAGGAACATATCATTAGGATGTATTTCTTATCCAATTTCAATCTGTCATTTGATCCCAATGGAGAAGTCGTGGGGATGTAAACAAATACTGAGTCTGAAACCTCAGTGGTTAGACCAGTTCGTTTACGCCGTCCTACAGTTGCAGATGACTTCGCCAATCTCATCGAGAATAGCCTTGAAGTGTTTCAAACGTTTAGTGTTAATCGAAATGAATTTAAGACAGGAGTAGAGCAACGAATAGGGCTGGTGGCTCCGTTTCTTTGTTCACCCAAGTCCCAACTTTTGGTACGAAACAAGAAACATGGTTATTGTCGAACTTCAACATTTACGCCTAGAAGGAATTTGTTTGAAGTCAAATTTCAATTTTGCTTCCACGATAGTGGTGAGTCCCAAACCTGAACCAAAACAACGAAGAGCTTGTGGGAACTATCATCTATAAAACTCAATGACTAAGGGTGACCCTTATTCTCTCTTTAACCAAAGCACTCAGCTGCGAGACATAATGGGATATGATGGTAATTCAACTTTATATCCCCAGATGGCGTATTATCAGATACCAATCGAGGAGGGGGACGCATGAATTTCTCCGTACGCCTTTTGGTTTGAAATATGCCAGTCAGACATTTCAGTGTTTAGCAAAAGACGTTATCCAGAACTTTTCTCATTTCTGAGAATGTATATAGACGACATAATTAATTTCAGTCGATCGTCTGAGAAACACCGCAAGCATTTGGAAAAGATTTTGACCAGTCTGGAACAACATGGATTAGTGGTTAAACTCAATAAGAGCAAACTTGGTTAATCTGTGGTCAAATATCTTAGACATACACTTTCTGGAGAAGGTATTAAAATCCAGGGGATAAAATCCAGGCAATCATCGAAATAACAGAGCTTCGGGCAAAGGCTAACTGCGTAGTTTCTTAGACATGATGAGCTATTACAAACGATTCATTTTAGGATCGTTGACATGTCATCTCATGTGTGAAAGTAGGAAGATTAAGAATCTTGACTTATCACATTTGGCCCAGAAGACCAAGAAAAAGTCCATAGAGCTTAGGAAATCCTTAGCGAATTAAACTACCTATAAACTGTAGAATTAAATAAGTCATTTTAACTATTCACAGATGCCTCAGATGTTGTAATATGGGTAGTGCTGCAGTAAAGAGATACTCCTGTAGTAGAACCAATTATTTTTTACAACTGAAAGCTTCATGACCGAGAAAAATGATATGATACTTTTGATAAAAGGCTTCTTGTTGTGTCTGCTGCTCTACTACATTTTGAGCACCAACTAGACGGTCATTAGTTCAAGATATTGACAGACCGCAAGCCATTGATAAGTGTAATTGAGAAAAAATCGCGAGGCTTAGTTACTTTCGCAGGGTGAATTCTCAAATTACCCGATTATAAGTGTTCCATTTTATTGTCTCTTATATGGCTGGTAAAGAGAATGTGGTAGCAAATGCACTTAGCAGACCGAATAAAGCAGACGTCGAATAATCTAGAAATTTCTCCGGACATTTTAGTTAAGCAAATTGAGGAATTTCAAGGTTTGGATCCCTTCAAGTATCTATTTCCTAAAATACCTTTCTATGGTCGCAAACTTCTGAGTGAAAAGTTGTTGATTTTCGAAACCTCCAGAAGCCACACCAGACTATATATGCCGTTGGAATTACGCGTCGAAATATTTAAAAACTACATTATTTGTGACAACCATCCGTAAAATCCACCATCCGATTAAGTACTGACAGATATGTATGTTCGCATTATGGGCTAAATATTTACGGACTCGGATAGGAGCCTGTGCCAAGAGCCAAATTTGTAAGGTTTAGAGACACCAGAACCAGGATAAGGAATATCGGGGCAACTGCCTAACGGTTCAATTATATACATATAGACATAGTCGAGATGCCTAAATTCAACGGTCAAAAGTATTTGCTTACTATTTGTTATCGTTTCAATCATCAATTTGAAGTGGCGATTTTGAAGGATATGACAGTGCAAGAAGTCTTGTTTACATTCTTAAATAATTGGGCGTTGCGGTAGTGTGTACCAGTAAGGGTCATAAGTGATTGCAGTAGTCAATTTATATCAGAGCCTTTCATAAGATCTCTCAATACCATGGGAATACATGTATTGCATACTAGCGCGTACATTTCCCGAGCAAATTAGATGATAGTAAGGCGTCATAGTGAATTGAGATCTGCATTGAGGTGAACTAATTGTCTGAGCTTGATATTAGTATTTATAGCCATGGGCACAATTAGGCATTTTAGTAGCAGATTTGGTAAATAGCGAAACATTATAGCTGCGTGTAGATCCTATACTAGACACCCAAAATAATCTTGATTAGACTTCTAGTTTTCTAGGTTAGTTTTTTGGAGCACTTAGAGAAAAAATGTTTCATTTAGCAACCGAAATTGACTAGAAAAATTAAAACCAAATGCAATGTGTCCTCCAATTTTAGATAGGCATCCAATTTTTTTGTAGCTAATGCAAATAGGGAAAACTGTCTGACACTAATTTACGAAGAACCATGTAAAGTCAAGAGTTGACAGATAATAATGTCGTCGTAGAACTAACTAGTTTTGCGGATTGTATAACTTTGGATCGTTGCATTCTCCAGTTTATCTGGATTGATAACAAGACCGAAGGACCAGACTTGTTAAAGGACTATCTTTCCATGGCGGAGTCTATTGTGTGCATTCCAAACTCTCAGACACAAAAGTCAATCCAGCAGTATTCCCATGACATCTTCATCAAGCTCAACCAAGTTATAAGATCACTGTGCTCTATCAATGTCAGACGCATCAGTAATGCAAGAGACAAGTGAACCATGCGCAAAGTCGATTTCAGGGGCACCATCATGCACAACTCGTAAAGGAAGGATTAAACCAAAGCCAGAGCACAAGGATTATGTTCATTAATAGACGCATTTTAAAAGGTGGTTTATATAGTCGAAGATATTTCCTTTCACAAACAATAAAATAACAATTTATTGATAAATATAAACCACCTGAATTGAAACGAATGTTATTTAAAATTTTTAATATTTGTCAAAATATGAGATAGCAATCTTGATTAAATTAAATCTTATCGCCACCCACGCAACCAATATCCATTCAATTATATAGATATGAATTAAAATACGACCTCCCCAGGCAGCGTAGTGTCTGTTCTATAATGACAGTTTGGGGTTGGTTAGTTGGAACTCTAGGCCTCAATGCATCCAATGGGCTAACCAAGAAACATTATTTCGTATATAAGTGAAAATTGTGAGTAGGATGCGACAAAGTGGCTCAGTTGTTAGAGCAATGGATTCCGAAGCAGAATTGCTCAGTTTTGAGCCCTGTCCGCGGCATATTCAGAACAGCTCGGGATAATTTTCTAATAAGAACGAAACGGTCTATTAGATGACCTGCCTTTTCTTTATTATACAATGCTTAATTTATACTGAAAAATGTATGTACATAATGGGAGAGTTGTTTATATTAATGTCGCTTATATGATATAATTAATTGTTATCGCCGCCACAACAACCAATGTTCATTTAATTATATAAATATTCAAATAAATACCACGTTCACAGGCAGCGTGGTGTATTTTCTATAATGACAGATTGGGGTGCTTTTTGTAACTTTAAATCTAAATCTATGCTATATAGACTCCACCTAAAGAAAAGGCTAATCAGGAAACATTAGTTAGTATATAAATGAAAATTGTGTGTAGTATGCGGCAGGGTGGATCACTTGCTAGAGCAAAGGATTCCAAACCAGAATTTCCCAGGTTTGAGCCCTGTCCGCGGCAAATTCTGGACAGTACGTGATTAGTTCCCAATAAGAACGAAACTATCTACTGGATGAAATACCTTTTCTTTATTATACAATGCTTAGTTTATACCGATAAATGTATGTAAATAATGGGACAGGTGTTTATATCAAGGTCGTACACTTGATTTTATTAATATGATTTTGTCTATGTACACTCATGCAAATTACAGTACTGACGTACTTCCTCTGCCAGACGCTGGAATATCTGACTTTCCGTCTTCTGCCAAAATATATTGCATAAGAACTCGTGTGGTCCACTCCCAGGATATCGCAATGCGGTGAGTGGTGCCGACTCTGCATCCATACGTATTTGATGGTATGCGTTCTAGAGATCTAGCATAATTTAAAACTCATATCGAATTGTAACTCTTTGCAAATAATCTGCTTCGACGCAGGATACTTATCACCTTTTGCTACAGATTTCAACTGGTTGAACCTTCGGCGAATGGGGTAATAGTGCCAATAAGTCTATTTTGTACTCTATTCCTGTCCTCAACACATTTCGCTTGGCATTAAATATTTGAAACACTGCCGAATAGGCACTCCTTTGAGCCTTTTATGTGGGAACACTCTCCTACGGTTCCTGTTAGTGTACTTTCTACGAATTTATCGAAGAGCTTCACTTTGCTACTGGACAAGGACTACTTTTCCAACGAGGACCATCCTGCTGTGGAAAGATATCTTTCAAGTTCAGCATAATTAACATACGAAATACATCATTTTCGTGGTCCTTGAACTCCGTCACACGAATCACCATACGGGCGCTCGGAATACTCTCGTTGATCATGAAAATGTGACCTATCTCTGCCTGAAGTTTGTAATTTGTAATCTAACAAACAGATCTCTTTCTAGGGATCTAAATTCATTCTATATCGTCAAGAACATTTTCCAAATTCGTCGGAATAACTGCTCTGTTTGCTATTACGATACACAGTTTTGATTCCGGTTGTCGACACCTTTTATCTAACCCCTTGAACTTCTTTGACGGTTCTAATTCTATTATATCATATATATTGAACGTGATTATTAATCTTGTTGGCAGTTCTGCCACAAATATTCAATTAAAAACATCACGAAAGATTTCATGATTAATATCTTTCGCGTATACTCTGTCATAATATTTAAAATAACATAAGATTCCTATCTATTTGTGACATAATAAGCCAGTCATTTGCTCTTCAACCGAAATAGTTCAGATATGAGCAGAAGAATAAACCAAAGTCAGAATGAACAGAATACTTTTGAGCAAATTCATTTCGTGCTTACTGGAAACTCATCAGTAGGGTCTGTATTACGCCCTTTACCAACTATATATTTTGGTGAGGAATGTTGGGAAATAGGACGGTACAATCTCCTTTACGAATGTGTAAACCTACAGTAGTGAAGCTAACTTCATATAAAGTCTTCGATAATGCAAACGCGAAAAGCCAATTCACTATGTATTATATATATATATATTCTTATAATTAGGAAAATACAATAACAAAGTGGGATAAAGGCCATTTATTTGTGAATACTAATCATCTCTTATAAAATCATACATTATTTATAAATTTTGGGTTTTCAATTGATTATGCTAGTGGTAACAAATCTGACTCGTTTTTACTGCTGTTTTTTGTTTTGGCTAGTTGGTGAGTGTGTATGCGTTTGTGTTTGTGTGTATGCGCATTTGCATGTAAAGGTCATTCTCGCAGTATTGCAAAGTGATGTCTGAGATCTGGTCATTAATGTTTTGATAGCTTGAGAATTAACCATTTGTGCGCATTGTTCACTGTTACATATACAAGTGCTATTTTTCCCCAGTATAGTTGATCGTTTCACCCTGTTGCGCAAATAGCACTTGTATATGTAACAGTGAACAATGTGCACAAATGGTTAATTCTCAAGCTATCAAAACAATAATGACCAGATCTCAGACATCACTTTGCAATACTGCGAGAATAACCTTTACGCATACACACAAACACAAACGCATACACACTCACCAACTAGCCAAAAACAAGGAACAGCAGTAAAAACGAGTCAGATTTTTTTACCACTAGCATAATCAATTGAAAACCCAAAATGTATAAATATGTATGATTGTATAAGAGATGATTAGTATTCACGAAATAAAATGGCCTTTATCCACTTTGTTATTTGTGTTTTCCTACTTATAAGCATACTGTTAAATTAAAAAGGTATGGACATAATAAATATATATAAATATATATATACTTTTTTGTCAGTACTCGATACCAACATTATATTACCAAAAGGTTACATTGTACGAACACTATGGTTGCCGAGTCGGTACATGGTACCAACACGATGAATTTCAATTTATGCTATAAATCACCAAAATTGAGATTTACAACTATATCTTAAGAACTGCTACTCCGGTAAATCCATAAACTCCGGACTTGATCGATATCAGTTATCAAATTTCGCAGTAATCATGATATAATTCAAGTAAATATATAACAGTTAGATACTGATTATTGGGAAAGTCTTATAAATATGCAATTATGTATTATGTGTTTCGCACCTAGTACCAAATTAGTTCAATTATGACCAGAAGAGTAAAAATGGACGGCATGAGCGAAAAGTATAATCTCGTGCACATTCGTTTCGTGCTTACTGACAATCCATCAGTAGGAGCCGATTTTATGCCCTTTAATCATTATATTGTAGGAGGTTTGTAGTTATAGTAATAGCTTTTGCGGGGTAGCTGTCTATTTAGTAATGATTTCCTACATTTTCATGGTGGTTGTTATCCCCACCCGTTCCATGATCAGTCCCTGACATTTTCCGAAGGGTGAAGAAAGAAAACTCATCTATTTTCAGACGTTTATTGCAAGTGGTGTAGCTAAGCATGAATCAATTCACACTTAAACAAAATTGACCGTGCTCTAGATGGCAAAAAATGATATATTGTCAACACAATTAAAAGTCTTATACACAAGTGCTTATCTTGAACACAATCTGAATCCTGATGAATTCATTTAGATGATTGAAAAAATACGATGATATAAATCCAGACTGATTAGCAGTTTAGTTTAAAGTCACTGGTAAATATTGTCACTGATAATTGATGGATAAAAATCGTGTAAAAACAGTCTTAAAAAACATCACAAATAATTATTCCACTGTTTGCTAGGTTTTGAATGTTTTAATTATAATAATCCATTGAACTCTGATGTCCTGATGCGTAGAATCATATCTGAACTGTTATTAATAGTGTAAACTGAGATTAATGCAAAAAAGTTAATAAATCCATTGTTTGAACACAAAGGCATTATAATCCACCGCATGTTACCTGCGTATTGCGCGCGGGTGTGTAAACGCCCCAGCTTCAAGTAAATGCCGTACGACGTTACAAACTCGGTTAGAGTGCCATAAAATAAAGAGTTAGTACTGTTAGGGGGCCCTTAACAGGGCCGGTCTTGCGTTCTCTGGCAAATGCCGAGAAGGTCCGTAAGTGTGATGTCGTCCAGAAGTACTCCTAGACTCTTGTGACCAGCTCGGGTTGACTTGGGTTGTGGTTCCTTCTGTTGTGGCGTTGGAATCTCGCTGAGTAACTTCGTTGAAGTTCTGCAGTAATTGGCTCGTCTCTCTAGTTGTACAGCAACAAGATTGGCGTTACTGATGTTGCCAATGTTGGTAAAGCAAGGCCAAAAATCAGCGTATGTGAAAGGTAGGAGACAGCACTTCGGAGACACGCACAGCAGAAGGCAAACGCGACAACTGAACTGCATGGTAAATTCACCGTGCTTAAATGACCATGTAATAGCCATATATGGCTACTTGCACATTATTGGTTAACGGCAAGTTTCGCTTTTTTCTCATTGGTGCAGCGTAAATCGAATTGAATTTAATTTACGCAATATGTCGGCAATTTATTTGTGTCGTTACATCACTTTCCTCTCTGAAAAAAAGAAAAAATATTCCTCTCTGCGAGGCTAGATAAGAAATGCATGACAGAGTTCGAACCAAGTTAAGCAAAAAAATAATGTACCATAAATGCTGGGCTTAAGTATGCTTGTTGGTTGCTTCAACAATGATATGATGCCAAGTAACCACTAGGAATTGCTACGGGGAGAGAGCGGAGTCTATACGCATAAAGTATAGTTCACAATCTCCATCCCAAACAAGACCATCATTATCTAAAATTGGACCTGACATTCTAACAATCTTACGGGATCTAAAAAGCATAAATTTATAAGCAAAATGAAAATGTATAAATATACTTTAAACGAAGGTCTTTACAAGTGTGTAACGACAAAAATCAATTGCCGACCTGTTGCGTAAATTAAATTTAAATCGATTAATGCCGCACCAATGAAAAAAAGCATAACTTGCCGTTAACCAATAATGTGCAAAAAGCCATATATGGCTACTACATGGTCATTTAGGCACGGTGGATTTACCATGCAATTCAGTTGTCGCTTTTGCCTTTTGCTGTGCGTGTCTCCGAAGTTCTGTCTCCCACCTTTCGCATACGCTGATTTTTGGCCCCCCTAACAGTACTAACTATTTATTTGATGGCACTCTAACCAAGTTTGTAACGTCGTACGGCATTTACTTAAAGCTGGGGCGTTTACAGGTGTCTTTATTTCTTAAGCAAAACCCTATTTATTCCAATTAAATTTGCAGTTCAAGAAATCTCAATTAAAACTGCTTGAAACTAACAGAGATTGTTTCTAAAATCACAGTTAAGAGAAATATTGTGTAAAAACAGAGTTAGACCATTTGACCTTAAATAGAACTATATTTTTCAAAATTGAACATCGTTTGGTTGTAACGCGGAGCCGCATTCTTCAATATATTTTGGTAAGGAATGTGGGAAAATAGGACAATACAATCTCCTAGACGAACATATAAACCTGCAGAAGGGAAGCTAACATCGTATAAAGTCTCGACAATGCGACTTTGACGCTAACTCACTGTATTTAATATATATACAGAACATTTAAATGAATACCAACACTATGGTTATTGTGTCAGTACCAAATATCAAAATTATAGCACCAAAAAGGTACATGGTAATAATCCTATGGTTGTCGAGTCGGTACATGGTACTAACACGATGGATTTCAATGTATGCTATAGTTCACAAAAATTGAGTAATACAACAATTTCTGAACATTTGTTACTACAGCAATCCCATACACTCTCGTCTTGATCGATATCAGTTATAACATTTCGCGGTAAGAATGACATCAATTAATTCAATATAAAACAGTTAAATACATTTTGTTGCGAAGAACTAATATAAATGCAAGTATGTATTAGGTGTCGCGAACCTAGTAACAAATTAGTTTAAATACGACCAGAAGGGTAAAACAAAACAGAATGAACGGAAAATATTTCATTTCATACAGAGATCGTGTGCCTAATGCATACATATGAGCAGTTTTGTTACATGATAATAATATTGGAGCGTGAAAAGTCAAAGAATTTGTACTATTAGTAACATCCGACCACAGTCGTTTGAGTGTACCGTGCGGCTCAGTGTTACAACACAACGAAGCTCAACTTTGACAAATATAGTTTTCTTTAAGGTCACGTATGCTTATTCTGGTTTTACACAATATTTCTCTTAACTGTGATTTTAGCAACAATCTCTGTTAGTTTCAAGCAGTTTTAATTGAGATTTCTTGAACTGCAAATTTAATTTTTAATTAATAGGGTTTTGTAAACGCCCCAGCTTCAAGTAAATGCCGTACGACGTTACAAACTCGGTTAGGAAGGTGCGGGCGGTGTGCGTTCCCGGCAAATGCTGAGAAAGAAACTTCAGTGTGAAGACGTCCTAGAGCCTTGGGTTGACTTGGGCTGTGGTTCCTTCTGTTGTTGCGTTGTAATCTCGATGTGGAAACTTCGTTGAAGTTCTGCATTAATTGGCTCGTCTCGCTGGTTGTACAGCAACACGATAGGTGTCACTGATGTTGCCAATTGTTGGTGAAGACAATCCAATAACCAGCGTAGGTAATGACAGCCGACAGCACGCACACGTAACGCAAAGCAGAAGGCAAATGCGACAACTGAACTGCATGGTAAATTTGCCGTGCTTAAATAGCCATGCCATAGTAATAAATCTACTTGCACACTATTGGTTAACGGCAAGTTTCGCTTTTTTCTCATTGGTGCAACGTAAATCAAATTGAATTTAATTTACGCAATATGTCGGCAATTAATTTGTGTCGTTACAACACTTTCCTCTCTGAAAAAAGAAAAAAATTCCTCTCTGCGAGGCTAGATAAGAAATGCATGACAGAGTTCGAACCAAGTTAAGCAAAAAAATAATGTACCATAAATGCTGGGCTTGAGTATGCTTGTTGGTTGCTTCAACAATGATATGATGCCAGGTAACCACTAGGAATTGCTACACAAATTGTTAGCTCTAGTGGTCGGTCATACCGCGTGAGGCAAAATAGAGCAGTGTAAGATTTGGGAGCCGCAGCGTGAAGATTTCGAGGTAAATCGCCTCTGAAGTTGCCAGGTTTAAGTTAAAACCTAGGCAGGCTGGATCGTCGTCAATGCGTTTGTATACGACCAAAGGAGCTAGAGTGTGTGCTCGACGTTGTGGTCATGATATTTGTAGAGTGGTCTTTGTGCAATTGATGAAGTTGAGATATGCATTGAAAGTGGCCTGTACCATGATATGAAGCTGATAACTACTTAGTGTTGCTACACGAAAGCGTTAGCTCCAAGTAGCTGGTCATACCAAAATAGGCAGTGTGATGTCATGTGTGAGAAATACATTATAATGTAAAAATATATACATTAAAATCAAAGGTAACTGCATAAAAATATGTACACGAACATTGCCTCAGAGATGGCATAATACCAAAGAACTGTTCAAAAATGCTACACAATTGTTAGCTAAGAACAGCTGGTTATGCCACGTGAGATAAATGCGAAAAATAACGTAAGGTTTAAAAAATTTTGATACGTAGAATAACGAAATTTAATGTTAAAAAATATCAATTACGCGTTATACAAAGCAGGCTATTGAGATTGTGGGCAGACGGAGCCTGAGACGTGTGTAGAAGGTTGAACGCTCTCAGGATCAGGCGGTTCGATAAACGGTTTCAACCTGTCTATGCTTACTGATGTCGGTGTAGCGCCTTGCATAATAATGAAGTATTTTGGTTGTCTGAGCAAAATCGGGTAAGGACCGCGATACTTTGGTTGTAGTGGTGCAACAGCATTGTCGTTGCGAACGAGTACTCTCTTGCAGCTGTGGAGCTGTGGGTGAACGAAGACTGGACGAGGCGTGTGTCTCGGCTGCTGTTCAGACATGTTACCGAAATGAAGTCGAAGGCGGGTAGCTTCGTCTTGTGGGTCATCTTGTGCCGGTAGTAGACGTGGGAGCTGACTAGGCAGGCGTAGATCCATGCCATACAAGAGTTGTGACGCAGACGTTTTAATGGATTCACGAGTACGGGAACGCATGGCAAGCAGAACTAAAGGTAGTGCATCGACCCAGTTGCCATTAATGGACGAGGATGCTAAAGCAGCTTTGAGTTCCCTATGCATTCTCTCTACCATACCGTTAGCTTGGGGATGGTAGGCAGTCGTCTGGCGTAAGATGCATCCCATGTACCGCAAGGTGGTTTTGAAACGATCAGATGAGAAGCAAGTGCCTCTGTCCGTGATGAACTCATTGGGAACACCATAATTGGATATCCATGCAGAGATAAAACCGTTAGTTACTTCGTCTGCAGAAATGGTGCCAAGAGGTAATGCCGCAGGCCACCGTGTAAATCTATCTATCATAGTTAGAAGGTAGCTGAAACCTTGAACCTTTGTCAGATGAACTATGCCGATGTGGACGATGGCTAGGCGAGAAGTAGTTCGAAAATGTTGCAACTTAGAACGAGTGTGCCGTGTGATCTTGTTTTTCTGACAAATAGCACACTCGGAGACCCATCGTTTAACGTTCTGCCTAAGTCTGTGACCCCAGAAACGATCTGTGAGAAGTCGGACAGTCGCTTGGCTTCCTGGGTGAGAAATTGAGTGAATTGAGTCGAAAACTATTCTCTGAAGGCTGGTCGGCAGAACTGGCTTGTTGGGCTGCGTACCCGTGAAGTAAACAATTGGTAAGCCTTCCCACAGACGGCATATGCACTTGGTTGGGTGACGGGCTATTGATCTTTGAATGTGAATGTCACCGCGTTGTTCAGTTCGCAGGAGAGTTGGCGTTAGTGCAGGTTCACTGAGTGCCACGGAGTTGACAGTGAATGGTGACGGCGAAGGTGGTTGTAGAGAGACGTCTGGCCTGGACAGGGCATCTGCAATGAAATTCTGTTTGCCCTTGACGTGAAAGACGTCAAATTGCCATTCGCTTAGACGAGAAAGCTGTCTTTCCACTCTGGCAGGGTACTTGGCGATAGATGAAGTTGCGTTTCGAAGTGCGCTAACTAGTGGTGCATGATCTGTGAAAACAACAAATCTGCTACTGCCAATGATGCTGATAAAATGGCGCACTGCGTCGTGGATGGCGAGAAGTTCTCGGCCGAAAGTGTCGTACCTCGTTTCTACTGGTTGGAGAGTACGCGAGTAGAAACTGATAGGCTTCCGAACTCCGTCGATCTCTTGTTCCAAAAGTGGCTCCAATAGCGAATTCAGAAGCATCTGTCGTGAGTAGAAATGGCTTTTCGAAATCTGGATGCGTCAGCATTGTGGCATTTGCTAACGAGTTGATGGCGAGTCGAAGTAATTCCTCGTCTTCGGATGACCAAGCAATGATGGAATTCTTGCTAAGTCCTTTTCGATTCCGCAGGTGCCTGCACAAAGGATAAAATTAACTTAAAAGGCCGGGAAGCGACTTGCGATAGTAGTTTAGTACTCCCAGAAATTTCTGCAACTCGCTAACAGTCTTCGGTGACTTGATATTCTTGATTGAATTCGCCTTTGACGGCAAAGGTTGAATACCTTGTGGCGTGATACGATGCCCTAAGAAGTCCACGGATGTAGTTGCAATCTGCGTCTTGTCACAATTGATCTTGAATCCGTGGTTGGATAAGCGTGAGAGGACATTTCGTAGATGCTTGGCATGAGATTCTAAGTCTGGACTGAATACCATTATGTCATCGAGATATGACGTACAATAAGCGGCGTCGTCGCGAAGTATGTTGTCCATGAATCTTTGAAAAGTCTGTGTAGCACACTTAAGTCCAAAAGGCATGTAAAGATATTCGAAAAGGCCAAATGGAGTGATGACTGCAGTCTTTTCAATATCCTCTGGTGCTACCGGGATGTGATGGTAGGCTTGTCTGAGGTCAATCACTGAGAAGAAATTGCTGCCGTTGAGTTTTTCAAGTAAAGTGTTAATATTTGGAATAGGATATGCATCAGATTTTGTCACTGAATTTAGCCTACGTTAGTCCACGCAGGCTCTGTACGATCTGTTTGATTTGGAGACTAAGTGCAGTGGTGACGCCCATGAACTTTTCCATGGTCTGTTAATTCCCTCCACCAAATTCCTTGAGAATTTCTCTTTGGCACCTTTCAGATTAGCACGGGCCAGTGGTCGCTTCTTGAGTGCAATAGGTTGTCCTTCTGTGACGGCATGGTGCATCGTGTTGGAGACTCGTAGCTCTGACTTGTTAAGATCAAAAAGCGACTTGTACTTTTGAAGAGCTGCTGATATCTCTGCTGAATGATGCACTGGGGTTGGCTGAATGACCTGTAACTCCAAACGCTCGGAGGCAAGTGTCCAAAACCTTTGCTCAAGTCCGGTGGAGGGGTCGATGATCTTTTGATTGGCAAGATCAACAATGAGCCGAAATTTCAGAAGGAAATCAAGGCCTATTATATTATGTGAGATCTTGGCAATGATGAAATTGTGAGAAAATTCGCGTCGTAGACCTATGTTGAGTGTGCGGTACCGGCAGCCATAAGTTGGTATGGGCTCGCCTGTAGCTGTTGCGAGAAGAACGCCTAGCGACACCTCGGCCATTGAATCACCTTTGAGAACTGAGACTGCCGCACCTGTGTCTACGATGAATTCTTCGCCAGTTTTGAAATCAAGAAGGTGCAGAAGTTCGTTGGGCTGTTTGGCCGGGTCATGCAAACAAATAGGCTGGTGATTGCAACCGGCGTTGTCCGTTTGGTTCTCTATGTGAAAAATTCGGCGTGGACGAAAAGAGTCGACAGGGATGTCGGATTGTAGTTGGCTTCTTCCTTGTGGCGCCGTTGATGCCGTTGATGCGCAGAAAGTACGGTCTTCTACTTCCTGCGCCAAACGTTTCCCGATCCTGATGCACCCTTGCGCCTGTGGTCTGTTGTCCTTTCCGTCAACTGTGGAAATTGGCACTCATTCGGAAATTCTTCGGAACGACAAAGACAGACTTGGCATGAATAAAAAAACTTCTGGTGGTTATAACACCAGTTCTTTGGGGCATATTTGTTAAAGGATTGCGGGGATCTCGATCGCCGCCTACCGTTATAATTAGGCTTAGGTACGAATTTAGGTCGAGCAATCACATGATTTAGCTCGTATTTCTTTATAGCCAATCCTTCTAGAACTTTAGCCATATTCGCCACTGTCCTCTCTAAAGAGGAGATCCTCTCATCTTGCGGGAGTGAACAAAAGGATGACGGATTCAACTTGGGTTCCAAAAACCTATATTCTAACTCACATCTCTCAGATAAGTCATCTATAGAGAGAGTGTTGGGAAGCTGTCTGGCAAATTGTTTTAATGCTTGTAGAAGATTGTCAATAGAAACAACCTTAGCCTCATGGTCAGATATATTGGTTTTATACCAACGTTTCCGTAATTCCCTCAAAATTTCGATGGGGCCAAGGTTTGGCATGTCTAACCGCGCATATTTATTTATTATCTGCTCAGTTTCTGTGGGCCCAAGCAAGGATTCTACTTCGTTTTGTAGGTCCAAAATGGGATTATGTAGCTTCCTAATGGCCTCAAGCTTAGGATAAATCCGTCGCTGCAATTCAGAAGGTAGTTTAGCAAAAACCTTCGACAGTTTTTGATGACTGTCATAATCAGGAAACGGGGAGAAAGCGGAGTCTACGCGCATAAAGAATAGTTCACTATCTCCATCCCAAACAGGAACATCAATATCTAAAATTGGACCTGACATTCTAACAATCTTACGGGATCTTAAAAGCATAAATTTATAAGCAATATGAAAATGTATAAATATACTTTAACGAAACGCTTACCCACAGTTGAAAGTGCTCCGCAGTTCAAGGAGCGCAGAACACAGATTAATTAGTTCCTTCACAAAACACTTCACAGTAACTGCTTCCAAAAATGGAAATTTTTCGCAATTGAGCCTGTCGAGTACGTACGGTGCAGTTTTGTACGTAGGAAAGTTGAACAGAGCATATACCCAAAAAAATTCACCAGAGATTTACGAATTTAGAGAGAACACATATACCCAACAAAATTCCCAGAAGACCACGACTTTAGAGAGAACATATATACCCAACAAAATTCCCAGAAGACCACGACTTTAGAGAGAAAATGTATACCCAACAAAATTCCCAGAAGACCACGACCAGAGTAAAGAAGACGTAAACGCAAATGTTAATCTATTTTTATCCCAAATAAATGAAACAGAAAGTCAATTTTATTTATACCAAAAAACAGTACAGCACTCAATATCCTGGCGCGGTCGCCGATAGCACGCACACGTAACACAAAGCAGATGGCAAACGCGAAAACTGAACTGCATGGTAAATGTACCGTGCTTAAATAGCCATTCTATAGTAATATATGTTTACTTGAACACTATTGGTTAACGGCAAATTTCGCTTTTTTCTCATTGGTGCAACGTAAATCAAATTGAATTTAATTTACGCAATATGTCGGCAATTTATTTGTGTCATTACAGTTTTGTTAAATAATAAAACACAACCGCATGTAAGACGCCGGTAACTGCATTTGATATATGCGACATGACGATCAAAGCTTGGATTTATGTTTTGTTTGCTTTTCATCAATTATTTGTAACTCTAAACTATACTCCTAAAACATTCTGCATTTATATCTTTTTTCTCTTTCAATTATTAACATAAAAACGATTAACGATTCAGCCAAAACATTCTGGATTTATATATTTTGAATAATTTCTCGTTTACACAAAAGTATCAATTCTGCCAGGACATTCTGGATTTATATTTTGTGTTTATTATGACTACTTTTATACAATTTTGACCTTTGCTTTGCAACATTGTGTTCAATAAAAGAATGATGCTTCGACATCGCCTTCTCACATCACCCTTCGGAAAGGGCCAGGGATTAATCATAATCACAGATCTCAACAACAGCTACCCGGCATATGTAGGAATGCTATAGCATCACTAAATGGACATCTAGCCCGAAAAATCTCTTACAATAACTACAAAACCTCATTCATGAAAATCATAGCCAATATAATTTATTTCCAAAGAATCAGCAACGCTGGCACAATAAGAAGTAATTTTGAACCAGTCAAAAAATATTCCTCGTTAAACAAACTTATAAAGCTCACTCAACTGCATGGGCTCGATCACTGTTGTAGTAAGTCTACAATTCATGCATTAATATCCATTGTGTTGGTACTATTTACTGATTCGGCAACCATAGTGTTGGTAGCTTAATTTTTCAGCAACCATATTGTTGGTATCAGGTACTGATACAATAGACATAATGTTGGTATCATTTAGAAACTTGATACATACATAATATATATATATATATATATATATATATATATATATATATATATATATATATATATTATATAGTGTATTGACTTTGAAGGCACATTTTTGAAGACTTTATATGAAATTAGTCTCAACACTGCAGGTTTACACATGTGTGTAGTAAATTTTACCGTCCTATTTTTCCACATCGCTCACACAAATATTTATTGGGTAAAGGATGTAATACCGGTTACTACTGATGAGTCGCCAGTAAGCACAAAACGAATATTCACGAGATTATACTTTACGTTCATGCTATTTTTGGTTTATCCTTCTGATCATATTTGAACAAACTCGTCATTAACTCCGAAATGCCTAATAAACATTTGCATATATATTAATACTCCACCACAAGCAGTGTCACCTTGATATTGAAATGATAGACTCGGTCAAGCACCTTTGTATCTATTTTTATAAATCGCTAGACTTCTCCCCACGTCTTCAACATACTACCTGCAAACTCTTCAAGTGGGCCCGTTTAACCTGATTCAAGACTAACAACCCCACATTCCAACTCAAATTGTTCAAGGTCTCCGTCCTAACCCTCATATCATACGCTAGCGAATTTTATTTCCCTCCCACTCTAGAATCCTCTTATGCCACCGAACAGATTTCTTCCAGATTTATAATGCGAGTCTTCAATCACGGCCAAAATTATCGGGAACACGTACTCCTGGCTAAACTTCTTCCGCTGTGGTTTAACCGTCACTTACGAGTAATTTCTTTCGTTCATAAGATCTCAACTAGCCTATCACTGTCAAACTTTTCTCACCCAGGTCACCGCTATGCTACACGCCATAGCAACGCTTCTATCCAATCTAACCACACTCCCAATATATTTAACAAAATCTCTTTTCCAAAGTCAGAAGTGTATTCAACGCTCTTCTCGCGGAAATAAAGCTCCTATCTCAGAATGAATTTATAAAGGCGGCTCACTATCGCTTCTTTAACAAATTCCTATGCGAGACGTCGAATTGGAACCGAAACTGGTTTTTTCTTAACGAATAAAACATCTTTTTATCCCTAGGATATTATCTAGTTTCAGAGCGTGAAGTCTCTTCTGGCTAGCCTCCAATTTCAACTATTCGTCTCTGATTCTAAATTTCAAATATGGACTCCCCGATACCATTTCTATTCTCATTTTTATTCAACCGCATCCAAATATTGATTACTTTGCCAAAATTTGCTCTACTAAATCTTTTCTTTTTGTTTCGGTAAACAATCGGGAAGTTGAAAAGTCTACTGGACCATCGGACGCTGGTTCCTCCTCGCCTTCCATCAGTCGTAACCTCGCTTATCGGTAGCCAGTGAACCCTGCACGCGACACTGACATTCTAATTTTCCACGAGCTTCAATCTAGTCGAATTTATCCTAGTCAATACTACCCTACAGAAACTCGAAATCCACGGCAGAGAACTTCTGCAGATGGTTCTCCCTCGCCATCTAACTCAGACTCAAAGTCGTTTGTCCGACACCAGCAAATCCTGCATTAATACTCGGACTCTTCACGATCTGTACTTTAGTTGATCCTCCCTAATTCAATGGAATCTCTTTTCCATCAAAACAAACTATCACAATGTTCATGAAAGAACTTCTTCTCAACTCCTTCCTTTCCTAAGGTTAATTACTTTGCTAGTCACAATTTAGTTCAACTCTACATACCCTAGTTTTGATTTTTACCTCATCATTTTACCTGTTGGGCCTGTAGGCCTTTGTTGCCAAATAAATGTATTATTATTATTATTATTATTAAAAATTATGGGCAGGTGATACTTATTCTTTTTAAGGCTAGATAAACTTACTACTGTAGAGAATGTAAGTCATCGATTTAATATCATTTGGGTGCTTTAGAATATAATCTATTAATCATGGGAATTGCGATTGCAAATGTTTAAACTGTGTTTTTGGCTAAATTTTCAAAAATTTGGTAGCCGGGTAGTTTAAAATATTCGTTAGTAATTAAAGAAATGGCAAGTACAAGTGTCAAAACAGAACTTGAGCGTAAAAAAGCAAAACTAGCTGCTCTTCGCGAAGAAAAAGCTAAAAAAGAACTTCAAAGAAAAAAGATAGAATCTGCGTTGGATAATCAAATAACGTCTACATCTAATGAAGTTAAAAATCAGGATGCCGATGAAATTCTACGAAGTTTAGGTATTTCATCCCTACCGGAAAGTTCTCCGGCTAAATCAGAGGAAACACAAAAAAGGTAATATAGTTTTTTTTCTTAATGTAGTGCACGAACTACCAGTCCTGGTAGAAAGAAAAAACAATTCGAAGTCTCTAAGTTATTCGAGGCAACGTTTCCTCCCAAACAGCGTGATTCTTACTCAAAAGTAACGCAGACAGAACCACCAGCTGTGGATAGGATAGGTAAAGCGTTTTTTTATTCTACAACAATTCTTTCGATTATATATAGAAAGTCTTTCTAAAAGAAGTTTTATTTATGCTCTATTTAATTAAATATTTATCGGCTTGCAAATATCAAGAAAACGGTTACTGATTCTATATTTTTGTGATAATAGATTTCAATGTTACTGATTTGCATTTAATATGATCAGTATATTCGCATAACTGCAACTATAATTTTAAATTACCAATTAACCGAAAATTATAAATTAGATTAACAACAGTGGAAACCTTTTTTGATTATTTATTGTCCTTGCTGATGTCTTATGTTATACACAATTGTATAATTGAAAAAAATATAAATTGAGAATGCATTTTTACTTTCCTTGAATAATGCTAATATACTATACATGATTTGTGATCAAAGTCTGTTAAAAACAGCTATGCTTAATAATGACTGCGAATATATACGGTTTCTAATTGGTTTGATATATGGCATCAATTGCTAATATATAGTCTTCGATGTAGACAAACTAAAGGTTATTGTCAACCTAGATGATGGCGCCTTGATTTATTTCGATGAGATACATTCTTCGTTGATTTCTCTTTTGTACTTTAGAAAACAGTGTTAGACACGTTATGATAATAACCAGTACATACATATTATTTCTTATACATTGATAATTAGGATATACTTACTTTATGATGGCGAAACGAGTTATTATTTTGTTTACGTGTTATTTGTGGACTTTTAATTATTGTAGCTTCCGTCAGTTTTCAGATTATTCGCTTGGCGGTTTGTACGGTGCGGTGGGTTTTGAGAACATAAACATATGCTTGTCATTGTATCTAAGAAGATGATGTTTGCTTTAGCCATGTAAGGTAATTTCAGCTGACACATGTTGAAGAATGCTTTGTTAAATGTATTCTTGAAGTCCTTCCAGTTAATCGTATAGATCACTGTTAATGTGGTTCTAAATAGTAGTACTTTATTCCACGATAATTCTCGCATGCCTCGAATAATATACGCCTCGTTGAGAACTTGTCTTTGTGTATTTTGGTTGTGTGCTATTCGTTACATACGTTATTTGTATTTTTTATTGGCTTTTTGATGAATGATTGCTCGAAGATCTGATTTCCTCTGTTAATAATATATTTTTTTCAAATTTTCAGAAGATACCTAGATGTGTTGACCTAAAGTAATAGTTATTTTAAGTATACAGTGAATTTTATGGAGCATTTTCACATTTTGTAATTAGTATGATAGACTTATTAGACTAACTGGATATATTGAAGTATCATATGTATAATTGGGGTTTTTGTTTAAATGTGTAGCATATTTAGAGGGATTTAGAGTCGTTCTAACTAAAACCAATTGGAAATACAACTATAATATGGAATGTAGCAGATGCCATTCCTCCTAGTGTAATGATGGATTCTCTGTCACCTAGAATTTTTAGGTGAATTTCAGTATGCTTGTCGCAATCATCAAGCGTGTTCATTAACATTTAAGAGTATGGATGCTTTATCAGAAGCCATGGAATATGCTAAAAATATTCCAATTGCTTCGGTATTTAATGTTTTTCATCCAGTAACGTGAACATGTTTAAAAACTGCTTTCGGGTAAACCCATGTTGTTAGTGATCTTAAAATTGGAACGGAAGCTCCATGAATTCAAATTTATATATATATATATATATATATATATATATCATCTCTAGAATGCGAGGCTTAATCATGTTAATGGCTTTCATGCCATGTGCAAGATTAAAGAGAAATTTTATCAAATACAAAATCCGATCCTTTCTTCTCAAGTATCTAAAAATAAACGTATGTTTATATCATATTGAAAAAAACAGCAGAAAGTGTAAACATGTAGAGTATTTGAACTAAGGGAACAACCAATTAGTTGCGTGTAGAAAAGTTGTGGTTTCGTTTTAATGGAAGCATTAATATTCAGATTGATAGTTTGCAATGGGAAGCCCCATATCTCCAGTGTTGCCTGAGATTTTCATGGGCCATCTTGAAAACGATTAAAGAGTGAAAAAATTAAGTGTGCAAAGTACATAATGTATGTATATTTTCTATTTACCTTAATATGAGTCGCAATTACAAACAGTGCTTCAAATTTCAATAAAATGCATAAAAATATTAATTTCAAGTCAGAGCATGAGAAAGGTGATTGCTTGCCTTCCTTGTAAGTACTACCAATCTGGTCTAAACAGTATTCGCATTCTAGTAGTTTCGTCCCCTTTAAGTTTTAATTATCAACAGTTCGCGGTTGTTGCTAGGATTGACAGATTGGTACTTGTAGATTCGTAAAATAACGAATATAGTAAAGCAACAAACAATCTAATATATAACGGCTATCCTAGACAATTGTTCCAGTCAATTATTAAAAGGAGAAATCATAAGAAACATACGTATTTTCGACCAGAAAAGAAAGCGATTTACCTGATCATCCCTTTTAAGAAGGATGCTGTTTCTAACATCAAATAGATGAAAGTTGAAGCGGTATTAACACGTACGTTTTATGCAGCTTAACTACTAGAGTTGTTAAGGTAACACTTTTGCCGTTACCCAACCATTAAAAAGACAGCCGTTAAAGTCGACCTCAACTATTATTTACCAATATACCTGTTCAAGTTTTCGATAAACTTAAGTAAGCTGATCTGAATCAGGCTCGTTCTTTAGTATGTGATTCACACGAGGCCCTTAGATATAAGATAATCGAAGCAAATAACTTAGACACGACTGGAGTCATGTTTTTACCACGATGGTTATCACACAAATTAAGATTTCCTTTTTTGGTCAACTAATACCAAGCAAGTGGTATGGCTTCCTTATTCTATATAGTAAAAAATAGTCTAGTCAACGCTTCCGAAATAAAATCGCCACCATCATAAAATAAGCCTAGAAATAAATCATCGGAGTCTGCGGCTTTGCGACGTTTTAGAGATAATATGTAATCCCGTATTTCTAACTCTGATGATTCTTCGCCCATAACCAAGACTATATCTAAACTTCTTGCTCTGTTCAGTAAATAGCTTATTTCGTCTATGCTGCAATCGGTAGGACTATATGCGGATACAACGAAAAGACGACGTTTATTTAGGTTTTTTTGGCATTGATTTTAGTAGTTTATTTAAACTTACCCCACAAAGTCGACTATATACAGGAATCCATTCTGTTAAGCAAGCTTCAGCTCGTGTGCTAAGGATAATACCGATGCCCCATTTACTGGCTTGAGAAAACCCCATGGAATCAGAAGTTCGAAGCCATTAACGCTTAGATAAGGATGGTGCACCCTGTTCGGTTATGCACGTATGATTCTCTATTCTAGTCTCAGATACGCAACATACATCGATTTCTAATTAATCCAACGTACATGTAAGAGCTGATTGTTTTCCAGTTTATTTTAATGCTATCTAAATATATGCGCCGTCGTTAAAGCCGCGATTGGACTCAGTGATGTGATCACCACCCACCGTTTTCGTAGCATCTAAAAGCTTCCATTCGTGTCTGATATGCTTGCTCTTATTCCGTCAGTTAAACAAAACTCGATGCATAAAATGAAACAGGATAATGACTGTGTCAAATTAGATCCGCCAACGTTCATACTACCATTCCCGGGATAAGTAGATTGTTCCCGCCGGCGTCAGGCCCGAAATTCTGTGGTTATGGTCCGATTTCTGTCTGCTCGGAAGTTTTAACGGACAGGATATTTTTTAAATGAGTGTTTTTAACGAGGAATGTTTTAGGAACAACATCTTTTGTGGTAATTTTGTGTAGGTATCTTGAATTTGGTGTACAATACCTTGATTTGGGATACAGTTTGGATAGTTGTGCTAAATTTGAAATTGGAGCTTTTTTCTGCTGAAATAGTGTTTTGATGTGGTTGCTCATAAATTTTACTTTCGTGAAGAATTCAAAGATATTTTGTCTCTAGGTTTGTCAGTTTGCGTGTCTTATTTGGGTCGGGATCATCGTTGTGTTTTATTCGACAGATAGATCCAACTAGGTTTTGTTCTGTCATTTAAAAAAAATTTATTGTTATGGTCCGTGGAGAGGATAGTTTCTCGGCTTTAAAATATTTTGTGATTGAGTGATGATTTTTCTATCGATACCCGTTTGGATTCATTATATTGTGGTATTATTGTTTTATTCGAAGTTTTCATGAATGGTTTATACGCGAGATTTGGTGGTGATATTTGTTTCCAGATCGCGAGGAAATTTAAACTTCCCAAAGATAACGTGCGTCACGAAACCATTTTCTAAAAGTATTATTTTAGTTTTTATGCTTTTATATGCATATATATATATATATATATATATTTGTATAATATTGTACAATTTTAATATTCAATACTATTTGTGCAACCTTTTCTCATAGGCAACATTAATTTTTTAAATAATTAACACTGTGTTTTACACTTGAAATGTATCTGTTCTCGTTTTCTTATTAGCCTCATGTGCTCGCGTGAAGTTAGTGAATAATTACAAAGGTGCGATTGTTTGTATTATCTACCTCTTTATTATTTGTTTTTGTGTTTTGTGTTTAAACATTTGGCTTAGGTTTTTCAACAAAATTATGTGGTGCTTCGTGAAAATGTTAATAGTTTTTTTACACACTTTTTGAATAGATCTCTTGTTGTTTAAGTTTTTCAGAAATAGCATTTCTTTACTTTGTATGTGGTATGAATATTAACTTTTCAATTCTTTTAATTCTGTATTTTTTGGTGGATAGGAGTTTGCCATAAAATTTTACAAATAACTTCTCTAAATTCCAGCCAAGAGCAGAATATGTGCATTCTTGCATTCTAGCAGCGAGTTTAAGTCGCAGATTGCGAGGAATAATATACGAATGAGCCATCAGATCTTCAGTTCACTTGACTTAGATGAATAAGCAATGTTCAAATGAAATCTTTTTGCCTTATTAATAAAGAAGTCAGCACTGAACAACCTCTGTCTAGGACAGACGAAACTAACATTTTAAGAGCTATTATCTTCATTATGAAATTCTCATACAACTGGTAACATGGTAAATAGTATTGCTAATTGAAATTGCATCAATGCTAGTATAAGTTAAATTTTAACATTTTTTGAGATACTTACAAGTTCGTGGATAGAACGTTCTTCTGTCTACGAATAATTTAATATGGTATACGAACACAAGTATTGGTAACGCAATTTGACTATGTGAAATAATAGCTGTGCAGGAAAATTTTGATTCGCGCAACAAACAGTTACTCAGATTCGGCTAGTCTTAACTATATATCATATTAGTTCAAATACTAATTATTCTCAACATATTTCAAAATGACATTCATAAATTGAAATGAAACTACGGCTCTGAACCATGAGGCTGTTTCTACCATGTCAAAATCTGTCCACAATTCGGCACTGATAGAGATAGTTTTACTTTACTGGACAAACGAATTGTGGACACTTAGATATTGTTTGTGGCTGTAAACTAATATATATGCAATTGTGTATTAGGTGTTTCGCACCTGGTAACAAATTATTTAAAATATGACCTGAGGGATAAACTAAAGACAGAATGAACGGAACGTATAATCTCGTGCACATTTGTTTCGTGCTTACGGGTGACCCATCGATAGGAGCCGGTACTACGCCCTTTACCCAATTTATAGTTGGATGCGGAATGTGGGAATACAGGACGGTACAGTCTCCTATACGAACGTGTAAACCTGTAGTAGTGAAGCCAACATGATATAAATTCTTTGACAATGCGACTTCAAAGTCAACCATCTCTATATAGTACATAGACCAAACCTGTGACGGGTAACAACATTGGCTATTGTGTCAGTACCTTATACCAGCACTAGGGTTGTCCAAAAGGTACATGGAACCAACACTATGGTTGCAGATTCGGAACAATATGATGGATTTCAATGTATGAATTTTAGTATTACAACAACAGTGATAAAGCCTATGTAGTTGATGGAGCCTTATTTGTTTGTATAACGTTGAGTACGTTGTGACAGGTTCAAAATTACTTCTGATTGTGCCAGTGTTGCTTATTCTTTGTTGGTAAACTATGTTGGCTATGTCTCTCAAGCGACTGTGATCGGATGTCAGTAATCGTATAAATTCTTTGACTTCTAACGCTCCAGTTTTACTAGAACGTAACGAAATTTCTCTCTGAGTGCCTAAATGAAATATTCTCGTTTGTCAATAAATAGTGAAGATGAGAGAAGGTTACTCTAGCTTTTGCGATTCTCATATTAATCTAGCCACTCGTATTGTCTCAGTTATCGATAAAGCAAACAAGATACTTAAAAGTTTTAAGTCCGCAGATTTGAAGCGAATAATGTGATCATGTAGAAGTACGTTAAATTTAGCGGTACGAATTTCGTACCGAAAGATGGGGCGACGACTGATTATCTATTAAAATGGCCTAAACAAAAAATAGCTGCTTAGTGCATTTAAATATAGGACTGGTCTATTTATAAATAAATGAATACATAAGGATTTAAGCCTAGACTTCGCAGGCTCAGGAAAGATTTTTTTATAGCCGAATACGTTTATAAAAGTCTAACTTGAAACCAAACGGGTTATCGGATTTTTTCCAAAGCAATAAACAAAAATGGGTTACGCATTTTGGAAGCAGTCAGTTGCAAAATTTCGATTAGCAACTCATATCTGAAAGAAAAATAAAAAAGGTGCAATATTTGTGCATGTATGTAGGTGTGTAAAATAGAGTCTGAATGTGCATATCGTGCTTCCTATTTTTTGTATAAGTTTTTTTTCTATTCAAAATTTATTTTATACCGTTTCAGATTTTCCGTTTGAGTTGAGTTCTGGTGAAAAGAAAAAATGTCTTTTTAACTATGTTCTATTAACCTGCATTATGCAAGCGATATGCTTCAATACACGAAGTATTTATCAGTTGATTTTACAAAAGAAATTGTTACAGTTTAGACAGAATCCATTATAAACTAACAAATGATTTGAGAAAGAGATTGTGTATTGAAGCATAGCTTTTTTCTAAAGCAGTGTTAACTAACGCAGATAATAAGGCCATTTACCTTTGCCGGATCTCAACTCGATTGGAATATCTGTAATTTTTGAAAGCAAAGTCTGTCTTGTTCGATTACATTTAGATAAAAGAAGACAAAACACGCTAGGGCCACACATGCATACACACAACACACATATATGTATGTGTGAAAACAAAAATTGTTCGCAAATTTTTGGTCAATTTATAAATGTTTTTTAATCTACTTAACTTTGGCTATAAGATATAACAAATGACAAACATTGCAACAAACAGCTCCTTTTCATTTTTTGTTTTGAAATGAAACCATAAAATTAGCCTGGTTTTGTGTAGATTTTCCTAAACTGTGGATTTGGCTCTTGAAGACAAGTTCTTTCCCATACCAGCTGCGATAATTTAATGCTCATTTTCGCTTCTTTTTAATCGACCAATACTGCCTATGTAACGTGCTGAGCAGTCATTGCACTTTAATATGTAAACAAAGTTGACTGTTTAGTTACAGGGAAATGATCACTTAGTTACTTTTAGTGGGAGTATTTTGTAAGCACTGACATCAGTTTGTATTAGGCATTCGAGTGCTCATTAAATTTTCAATTAGCCGTTTAAATATTTATGATGATGTTTTCCATTTATTATGTAAGTAAACAAATACGGTCCTTTAATAATGTGTGGTTTGAACGAATACTCGTTTGCTTATGATATATATATATATATATATATATATATATATATATATATATATATATATATATATATATATATATATATATATATATATATATATGTATATATATATATATATAATCTGATAAATAATGAAGGATGAAATTATAAGATGATTGTGAAATAAGTAATGAGATCGTTAATTAATCGTCCCCCACAATCTGTAAATTATTAGTATTCCAAAGTTCTTACACTTTTGCTTGAGCGAATTTCGAATTATGTTTCATTTAACCGACCATAGTGCCGTATTCCAAATCGAGCCGAGTGCTTTCTCGACGGCTGCATTATTCATTGTGTCATCTCTCAAATTAATTTCAGTCGAATGTACAATTAATTTTGTCGATCTGCTACGGCCAGATTATTATACGCGTCTACAACCGTCACAGTTAATTGTATGTCGTGTATAGACTGACTGACGTGCAAGATCTGATATATTATCATGATATATTTGCGTGCAATTCTATGTCCTCCCATCCTAACCTTCGTTGGTCGCATTGCTTTACCCACATACAGCCCTAAAATATAATTTCATACCGACCATGTATATATTTCTTATGGTTTAATTTTCTTCTTTTGGTTGGGTAAGTGTTTGTTTTAAAATGTTATTAATAGTGTATTTTTAAAGTTACCTTTTTATTCTCTTGTTTAGTTTAGAGTCTGATATTCGAATGACTCTCCGATTATCTTTTGATCTATCTCACCTTACCATTGAATTAAGGACAAATTAACTAATGACACTCATGGTAGTCGCGTCTGTTAACTTTAGCGTGTATCTTTTAGCGCTGACTTTTTTCGCAATCTTCCTAATTCACTCGCCCTGTATTTATTCTGTTAGCTTCAGGCTTCTAGTTATTCCTTTTAAGATATCAGCTTTCATTCTATAGAGAGTAATTGACTCGAAATTCTTCAGTAAGTTTTTTTTCGATAACAATATCTTTCTAATTATGTACCACTTTAAATTAACTTGACAACATGATCTTTTTCAATCGTAGATTTCAGTTTGTGAAATTTATTTCATCCTCTCCATAATTCCAAATAACTAATATGTTATGTGAGTTATAGAGGCTGCCGAAACAGGAAGTCGAAAATGACGACAGTGGATTCAAACACCTTGTTTTGCGAAACAATAGCCAGGTAGTAGGGAGATTGTTTTATTGATGTTAGCAGAACCACAAATATGCTAATATAAACTATATATTGCATAAGATATTGTCTGCAATTTATCTACTAGACAGTGTTATTCTTTTCATGCTCTCATCATTATTTGCCAGAGTATCTGAACAAGGATTTGAATTCGACAGCATTTGGTAAATTCTTTCATTTGATCAGTACCACTGAAAACGCGCATTGCCTGCAAATTTAAATAAATACAAACTGTTAATTACGTTTTCTTACGGTGGATTCTCGTTGGTTACTTTTTGACAGAGTTTTGGTCTAGTGCAGAACGATTACTTATTTTCAGACATAAAATAAAGATCGCAAGATATAACGGATTATTAGTGTCTATTACTTCGAATTAGTGGCGACGTGTCCAGGAATCACAGCTTTCCACATTTACGTCTGGCAGGGTGGCTCAGTGGTTAGAACAAAATTCCGGAGCAGACGTGCCCAGGGTTGAGCCCTGTCCGCGTCAAATTCTGGACAGTACGATAATGAAAAAAATCGGTCTACTGGATGAATTTCTTTTTCAACACTATGCAATCGTTTGTTTATACTGACAAAGGTATGTACATAATGGATCAGGTGTTTATATGAAGATCGCAACTTTGATTAATATTAATTTAAGTTTAGATGTCAAGAACATATGACTGGGGTTCACATTGTTTATTTAGGCTATCCATAAATTTCGAGTTAATTCCGGTTTACCTTCATTGCGTAATAATTTGAAAAGAGCATTCTTCTTCAGTACCGTGGTTATTCAGACGCTATTAAACCATGTCGAAAAAGATAACGTTCGTGAATTGTTGTGTGGCCTTAGCGCGTCGTTGTCGAATAGAAGATTGATAAGTTATTGCCGATCTCCCTTGTAATTTGTTTATACGTGAGGATAATATTCCGTTCTGCTTTTAGTAAATTTCAATTTAAACAAATTTATATTTGTATCAGTCTCTAATTCTTTTTAATAAAGTCGTTACCGTGTCTTTATTCTTAATTGTGACTAGCGCAGTCGGATTAGGTAGATGGGTATGTACCTGGAGTTTAGAAAGTGGACTATTAGGATGTTATGGCTATAGAGAAATTTTTTGTACAAAAAGCATTGATTAATACAATGGGGACCAAGTTGGAATGTGGGAAGGAAAATTAGACAATGTTCAATTATGTTGCTGCAATTATCGTAGTGCTTGCTTTTATCAATGACGCCTTGTTCGAAGGAGATTAAGCAAAACACTGGTAGTTGGCATTGTTTATGCAGGAAGACAATAACCCGTTCTGCTTTGCACTGAATTTATGACTATTGCTTGAAAGGGATGCGCTACCGGTGAAGTTGGAATGTGGGAAGGAAGCTTCAACAATGTTAAATTACATTGATGATTCTATTCTTGTGTTTGCTTTTATCGACCACGCTTTATTCAAAAGAGATGCAGCACAACCCTGGTAGTTGGCATTGTTTGTACGGAAGGGGGATAACCAGACCTATTTTGTGCTGAATGACTTTTTTTAAAAGGGATGCATCATCGGTCTGGTGGTTGATATTGGTTATTGTGTACACAGGTGAAACGAATAACCGTCTGCCAATTAGTGAGGATTAATCTTCGAGGAGAAGAAGAAGTGCACAACCATGGTGATTTGCATTAGTGTATGCGACGGATGAAGCTAATAATCGAGTCCATCCAGAAATGATTTGGTGACTTATTCGAGGATAGAGAGAGGCAGTGCCAACACGATGGTTGGTATTGGTATTGCATACGCGCGGTATTTATATGATGACATTTTGTGGCAAAATAGCAGAACATTGATCATTGGTGCCACATGCTTGGCGACAGGTTGTGATCTACGCAATGATGGCTGAGGAGGATGGCTAATCATACTGGTCAATGAAAGTGAGCCATGGCTTACTTCTTGCTGTACACTACGGCGTAACAGCCTTCTCTGCTGATTAGAGACAAGGCATACTAGTCCGGATGGATAGAATGACTCTCTGGCTAAATCGGTGTATGGAAATTTAGATGTATAGCTGACGCAATGTATACATGAGTTATGGAAAATCAGATATTTCGATCCCACAACTAGTAGACTCACATATACTGCGTTTGAACGAAAATGTCGGCTGCACAAATTCTACGGAGTCACGGACATCGCATTATACAGATATACTATTATTAATTCATTAATTTCGCGGGTGGTGATAATAATTCTTTAAATCATGTTTGCGAGCTTGATATAAACACCAATTCCAGTGGATTTAAATAGTCGCACAACATCTAAACTGCTGTCACTCACGTGTACTGATGAGTTTCAACGTTCTAGTATCATAATCAGAGCACGAAAGCAAACTGACTAGTGAGAATCAAACGCCGATGCATATATAAGTTATGGCAAATCAGATATACGGCTGCACAAATTAAGTGATCGTGATTGCGTAGAAATTGTGCACCGAATCAGTACTGATCTATCAAATGCCTTTAATTTTTATTGTACAGTGTAGTGTACATAAAAATTTTGGGTGGAAACCTTGCTCGATATGGCGTCGAATCGAACTCAGTGGCGATCTTATTGCAGATTTTTGAATAATCTTCGTAACGTTCTGTTCTTAGTTGGGCAAACTTAACAGCGAGGTAGGGTCGTGCGTTTGACGCGATACACCGAAATCCGCGTTGATGTTTTATTGCTCATGTCGCTTTGACCTATAACTCAGTCTTTCCTATTTTAATTTATTCTTCCTTATCAGTATTGGTTTTTTCAGAAAAAAATTATTTGGTTTGCATTTTATTTTTTCTAATGTGTATTTCACTTTGAAACTTCAGTTTATAACGGTTTTTGTATCGCTGTTTTTGAGAATGATGATAGGGGGGGGGGTGATGCATTTTACAGTTTGGTATCCATACTGAATTGAAATCGACAAGAACTTCAACTCATGTATGGATACCAAATCAACTTAAGGATGATGGAGTGAGATGTTGTGTTTCTATTGGCGTTTAATTTTGCCCGCGGATATTCTGTTTACGACTGTTGGCTGTCAAATAAGGACATAACCGAACTTAAAGATAAATTGCGTTTTCTATCCTCTGCAATGTTTAGCTTACTCACACAAAATTTAGAGTATCGAATTCTGCCATTTTATTTTAATTCTAAATTACATTGACAGGTGGAATGATGTTTGTTCCACAATTTCAGATCGGTGCAGATAGTTAAGACTTTAAATCGAAAGAGATCCTCACGAGCATCTTCCTAGTGAAAATACTTGACAGAAAACGCAAGTTGGTATAAGATTTAAGATTGCCTGCCATACTCGTCTACAGGGTCGTTAGAAATGTATTTAATGACAACCAAATTCTGCATTTTTTATATCCCGGCTGTGGCAATTATATATGACACTGGGTGCGAAATCACGACGAAATAGTACTTATAGAGGAATTTTGTTTGCGCAGGTGATGATTGCAATTCTTCAAATTAGGTTTTCGAGTTTGAGTATCAAAAAGTCATTGTTTTTTCTGAATGTATGCTAGTTTGTCACGCCTTATGTGTTTTCTTCATTATTTATTGCCTTTTGCACATTTTATTATGTAACTTGCGTTTTACTCCGTGTATTAGATTTTTTGCTGTGATACGAGTATTGATTTTGAAGCCTATTTTAGTTATATTTTTTCCGGTTGTTTATTGTTACGTGGTGCTTCTGTGAAGATATTGCATACTCATATATTTCTTTCCTTTATCGTTGGATATTTAATCAATGTATAAACTTCAACGTTAGATGTTTTGTGTTTTGTTATTCTACTTTATTGTAAATAAATACTTTTTAGTTTAATACAAGTTGCAATATTAATTATTGCGATGGGTGTTCGGATTTATGGTTCTAAAGACTATGTGTCTAATTTATGTAGGATAACATGAGAAATAGTTCCTTCTGGCTAAATTAAGCAGGAAAAAACTTAGGCCAACAGTGATGCATCACAGGAATTACTTTACCTTTGGGAAATACGTTTATGGATGCATTACAAAGTTTTTCATTAAAGACAAATGGAGACAATAACGCATATTAATTTTTAATGATATTATGATTTAAGTTTTCTTCGTTGGTCCACAATACATCACACTTATTAGGGACAAACTAATAGAGCCTTTCGAAGTTCATTTAATAAAAAATCTGACTACACATTCGCTGCTTCAACAGTTAAGTTTGATAGAATCGCAATCCATGGAATGACATGTTATTCTTAAATAAAAATGACCTTTTTAGTAGCGATGTATTTTTTTCTTAACTTTTATTAATCTAGGCACGGGTTCCAATTACTTTGACCTGTTTTTATTTCTCATAATAATGGTATTTTTAGCTAGTAAACAAACCTTGGTCATCTGTTCCGTGTTGGGTTGAGTCTGTTAGTCTGCAGTAACTTTGTTGTCATTTTTGTTATGAAAATATTGACGCATTGCTCCACTGTTTTGCTTTAGAAACGTTAATTTCGCAGATAATTCAACGGTACAGTTCAGTGCGTCATAGCACTACGCTAACCATCGCACTGGGTCTTAGATCCCGGTGCATACGTGTAATGCCTGTCATATCTAATGGAAAATGATATCAGTTTTCGTTTTTGGTCATTTGCGATTATTTATCATTTAAGAATTCCATTCTAGGAACTGAGTGTGACTTGTGACATCTTAGGAATTTATCAATATAAACATAACAACTTCAATTTCGCTAGTATAACTTAAATATGGTTGACAAATTTAATTATATCACCATTTCAAATAGTTCTTAAGTTGAAAAGAAGACACGCTCATTTGGTTGATTCGGACAAACAGAAAAACTGATAGTTATTGGTAACCAAATATCGGAATGTAGATCGGAAGTGATTCTTTGTTGTATATAGCAGTTGTGGTTCTAATCGTCATGCCAGATTGATGCTATCCTGTGGAGTGATAATATGGTTTAGCTCGAGGTGAAATAAGGAAGAAGTCCTTTGGTGGGGCATAATTCTCAAAATCATGCATTTTTTTCTCAAAAACATTTATCGGTCTCTGACATGGCCCATTGGGATAACCCTGGTTTCTCATTCATTACTTCAATGTCTTTATTGTGTCTCATTGTATATTATTTGCAGGACAAAGTGTGCGATTGTTATCGTAAAATTGATTATGAAAATGTTTAATCTATCAGTGATAACCTTCAGTTATCGTAGTAAACTACGGATGTTTAGAAACATGATTATTATAAAATTCTATGTAATGATCAAGTTATATTGTGAAACTGGCATACATGTGTGCATATTGGTGCTTTTAAATGTCCTTAAAATATAGTTTTCTGTGTTCACTTTTTAATTAATGTATAATATTTGCATGCTTGTTGTTCTATTTGTTTAATATGAATTTATTTGTTTTTTTGACATTTATCCTCAAGTTCTTCCAGAGTCTCCGCGTGGTGTTGTTGGTTCACCAAATTTTATTAACTACCTAGAATGGGATGACGAGTTTTCTGCAAGTAAGTGGCATTTGTCGGAAACTGTTGGTAAAATCTTGCTACTCCATTCCTTTACTGTTGTACCGAATTTTAACAGTCTTTTTATTTTCAAATTACTATCTCGCTGTTGGTTTTTATGGACAATATTTAACCATGATATTTCTAATATGGTCATATCTTTTTATGTATGATGAATATTTAAATTATAACACCTGACTGGTTTTATGTTTTGTGTTAACAGTTTGTCGTAAATATTTCGATGATTTTAGATTTTTTACAATTATATAGAGCTGACTTATGGGCAATAGTTAATTCACAATTACACCCATTATTAGGTTAAGGTGTGAATTTCAAAGTAAAGAAATTTTTACTGAATTAGAAGCATCGTTAAATCGAAAATAAATTTTATTGGAAAAGTTTCCTCTCCCTTGTGATGATTTTCTTCTATTAATTTCAATATAATTAGTTACTATTAGATGCTGTTTGTGGCGGAGAAATACTATATGCAATGGTATATAAGATGTTGATGTTCATATATGACCAGAAGAATAAACCAAAGACAGAATGAAAGGTAAGTATAAACTCGTGCGCATTCGTTTCGTGCTTACGGAATAAAAAGCATCGCCAAATCGAAAAAAATTATTGGAAAATCTTCCCGTTCCTTGAGATGTTTTTCTATTAAATTCAATGTAATAAGCTATTAATTTCAGATTTATGTTACAAACGCATTTCTACATGCTGAACAGTTACGCATAAGTTTTATTATTACAAACCTTTCTTCTTTCAATTCGTCCTGTGCTCCTATTGAACTGCTTTTCTGGAGCCTGACTTCCGTGTTCACGCCTCTATTAACACATTACGCGATGAATATGCGTCACTAGTTATAGTTTGTTTTTATAGCTGGGATGCAATTATCAGCATTGACAACATAACTTAAGAGAAAAGAAAATTGCGAGTCTGGATTTATCAAAGCTACTTGATCTCTTTTGTGACTTCTGCACCGGTCGACAAAGGTAATCCACAGATAAGTAGAACTCTCCACCAAATTAGCAATTACTGAACGTATAGTCCAAAAAGAGCATCAAGTGAACAGGACCAACTTCTCACTTCTTCACAATGCGAATGTAACATTAGAAACAACAGATGCAATCTCCAATTCTGACAAGAAAACAGGCAAGAAGCAGATGTGCCGCGAAGCTGGAAAATACTATGGACTTTGCGAGAAACGGATGAACAAATATCACAAATCACACACCCCGACAATGCAGGACCCAATAAAAAAATAAAGCAAAAGTAAATGCATGAGAAATTAATGTTCACACTTTCCTCACACAGACGATATGCCTAATCGAGATAGGCAACTAGCTGACACGAAACTTGACCAGATGGCAAACATCTAGACAAAAAGTGACATAATAGCTCGTCAATACAAATTTCAAACCAATTAAAATAATCACTCATTGTTTATTTATCCTTACGTTAGTTAACATTTAGCCTACCATTATTATGCCTCTATACATTTTCTGTAATTTTTTTTCATTTTAACCAATCGTTAAACTTCCATACTTTGTTTTCCTATATTAGTGTTAGATGAAGGTGAATTATCGATGGACGGGACTAGTGGTGGTGGTGGTGAGATTACACGAATTGAGGGGCACGGAAAAAGCGGTAGCACAGCTATAACACACAACAGGGATAATCGCCACGTCGCCAAAGAACAGAAGCAGCCACAAGTGAAGTGTGGGTCTTGTAAACAATTGACTCTTTTAAATGCATATTATTTTACTAAAACCAATGCCAATAAAGCAGACTTTACCAGTGATATTCACTGGTAGACCGGTTTCTACCTTAATCATCACATGCTATCCAGAATTTGCCGCGAACAGGACTGGGCAGTACGTTATGAGTTCCTATTAAGGACGAAACCAGTCTACTGGCTGAATTGCCTCTTCTACACTATACAATGCTTGGTTTATACTGCCAAATGTATGTAAGTAATGGGCGAGGTAATTATATCGAGATCACAACCTTGATTAAGATAATTGTAATCACCGCTCGCGCAAAAAATCTTCATTTAATTATATAAATGTTCAATTTAATACCACTTACACATATAGTGTGGCGTCTGGTCTATAATGACAGATTGGGAATGATTAGTTGCAACTTTAGGTCAAAATAGATGCTATATATACTTCACTTAAATGAAGGGCTATCCAAGGAACATTAGTTAGTATAAAATTGAAAATTGTGTGTAGTGTGCGGCAGGGTGACTCAGTGGTTAGAGCACCGGATTCCGTAGCAGACATGTTCAGATTCAAGACCTGTTCTCTGCAGATTCTGTACAGTATGTAATGAGTTACTAATGAGGACGAAACCGGTCAGGATGAATTGCCTTTTACACACTACACAATACTAAGTTTATACTGGCAAATGTATGTACATCATCGGTCAGGTGTTTATATCGAAATTGCAAACTTGATTAAATTAGTTTCTATCACTGCCCGCGCAACCAAATTTCGTTTTATTATATCATCGTTTCATTGCTGGTGTACATAAAAAATATTGTTTATCCATTTTTTAGCTCCGTTGAAATTTTAATTGAATAGATTTCTTGTGGACTTCGTGTTTGAAGATCCCTTGCAAATTTGTTGACCATAAAAATAACTCTTTTAGTCAGTATGTTAAAGATCTAAACGCGTGGTTTAAATTGCAGATTTTCATTTCAAATTTACAGAATACGTTTCTAAATATCTTTTTTATTTGTCTTATTATGTCGAATTTCCTCAAAACTATATTCAAAATAATTGCACGTTATTTGTTGTTTTTAAGGTGTTAAAAACTCGTATTTTTCTATTTTATCATTGAAGTTACTTCTTTTGACATTCCTATAATGAATGATAATTCGGTTGTGAATTTTGCTGCAAATAAATATCGGAAGCATTTGTTTTAGAGAGTTTTTTCATGAGACCTGAAATAATTTACGCGTCATTAAATAAACAATCGAAGTATAATTCATTTTTTCTTATAACAATTATAAAATCACTAAATCTTTGTCAATAAAACAGTAATATTGTGACTTAAGTATGTGACTAACTAAGAAAAAAAATAAACATGTCATATCTAGTAATTTTATGAGTAGAATTCACTAAGTACAACATATCTTGGAGATTGTAGATCATGGTCCGAGGTTACGAAATATTTCCGACTGGAATAAGATCTAGTCCTGGACGGTCGTACTGACAACATTTTCTTAAATATGGCCTTTGTTAAATAGATACAGGCTCACAATTAATGGTTCCGCATTCAGGACTACCAACGAGCTCATGAAAAAGTATAGGTGTAGGCGACGAATGATGCTACCAAATCAGATAAATCATTAACAGCATAAGCACCATTGACTCCTAAACTTTTGTGCTATTGATTGTGTTGTTCGGTGAAGATACCAGTTTGGTTTGAACATATAGAAGTAGGATATTCTGGAACGTCTTTTTCGGAGACAGATCTCAGTTTATGCATGTACACATATATGCATATTTGCTTAAATTTTTGTTTACGTGTATGTATGGATGCTTGGATTTTTTAATTTGACACCTATAGGTTAGATTTTTTATCTGTTTTGTTCTTTTTAAGATAATTTTTAAAGCTGGATCGAATTTTGAATCAAAAATATAATTCGAATTTCTTCGGAATTAACATATATAATTAAAGTATCAGTGGACCTCGTGATATTTTTGTGATCATTTTATTTTGCCTTATATGTGTTACCAATGTATCGAATTGTTTGCATTGTGATGCGAGTCATTTCATCGCTTTCGTGGTTGCTATGACGTTTGCCATGCCCCTTACACTCATGCGATTTGCCTGGGTGATTGGGGAGCTCGACTATTATGAATCTGCCGGCAGTTTGGATTCTTTCCAAACGTATATACTCATATTCATTGTTTTCTATAAACAGTTGTTTTTTAACTTTGAAACTGTTAATGGTCGGCCTGACGTTCGGTGTCCGCTCTCTTTTATAGTCCATGTAATTAATTTTAATTAATCTTAGACATTTAACTAAAACGTGTATCCAAAATTAAACAGAATTTTACACATGCATACACAAAGAAATTTATGAAGATTTATAAATATACAAATTTTAGTCACTTTTTAATAAATATATAATTGCCAATATTTTTCTGCGCTACAAATCTGTGATGTGGAATTTTACAGTCAGTATATAACTGAAACATTGTGAGCACAATTTATGTCCGTGTACATTGGCCCATCTCACGATTGCCTTTTACTTATAAATCATTTGTTTATTTAATCTTTGATTAGTCGGTTTAGCCCAATTATATTTGCAGACAACTGTTTATTATTATGCTTTTTTCAGTGCGCCAGTACACGGAAGATGAAAAGGCGAATATATTGATCTCAGATGGTTTTCATCGATTCTTTGATAGAGCTTCAAAAGTAGTTGAACGCACAATGGATATGAATTTGGATCATATCTTCACAGACTACAGTGGCGGAGATCGTGAAGACACGTGAGTTGTTAAAACTGACGGTTAGAAAAGTAAACTACACAATATATTTAAAAAAAATATTTCGTGACTTTTAAGGTATTGTAGGATTTTTATACCTTTATGTATATATATATAACATATATATATATATATATATATATATATATATATATATATATACATATCATATATACATATATATATATATATATATATATATATATATATATATATATATATATATATATATATATATATATATATAGGCAGAAATTCGTGTCCGACGTAGCTCTAACAAAAGTAAGTTTACATACATTAAACTGAAAAAGGATCAGTCTCTCACTTTGTGAATCTAAAGAAGCTGTGGTGCATAAGATCGGAAATACCTAAAGATTTTCTACGGGAATACTCGTGAATCATCTAACCACTAGACATGAGGCTCCATCTAATCTTGGTTTCGAACTTCATTTGCAGTGGTTAGTACGAATGGTGTGGGAGCCTTCGGAGTGAGGGGACGAATCATCATTCAGCCATCGGATTATTGCGGAACTGAGTGCAGATTAGCCACCCAACAAAGAAGATAGTGAATACGTAAAATGTGATAATCGAACAGCGCAACGCAGAACAACAACTTTCTAGATATTTTGAAGGTATGTTCCTTTTTTGTCTTCGTTCCATTGAATAAATGTTAAGTTGGACTAAAACAACTGGCTAAATGAGACCTAACTTCAGGTGATGCAGGTTATTTTCTATACGAAGGTGTCAAATCAGGCTGCAGCATGTGTCATGTAGAATGGATTTATGAACTTGTTGTTTTGCCAATTTTCTGTCTTAATATTTACATTTTTTATATTTAGAGAAGCACAGAAAAATCAACTCCTGAAAGTTAATCGCGATTTTTATGACGAACGATGGTCACGCTGTCGCGCTGTTACCTGCCTCGATTGGTCTACTCAGTTTCCTGAGCTTCTTCTCGCCGGATACCATACTAACGAGGAGACTTGCCATGAGCCGGATGGTGTATGCCTTCTTTGGAATTTGAAATATCGCCGCACTGCTCCAGAATCTATTTTTCATTGCCACTCGGCGGTGATGTCTGCAACATTGGTAGAATTTCAGCCAAATTTAGTAATTGGTGGCACGTATTCAGGCCAGATTGTGCTCTGGGATAGTCGGTATGTACATTATTGTGTTTCATTGCTTTTAAAAACACTACAGTTATATTAATGATGCATCAGTGATATCAGCATCATATGTCTAATAAATTTCACTTTTTAGTTTCTATCGTTCATGTCGATCGTTTTCTTTATTTAGTTGAGTCTATAATCATAGTTAAAATAACTACTACCTAGGCTATCGAGTTCTATTTATTCACTGTGCTGTTATTCTGTCCTTTATTGCTATATGGTCTTTGTTCGCTCATATCAGTGGGTATAGATAGCTGTGAGTTCTATATCATTTAGTTGGATTGGCAGTAAAAATGGGCTACATCGTGTTCTTGTATATTTGATAGATAAAGATTGATAATACAACAAATTAAGATTATTGACTGTATGTCGCCACGCAATAAAGAAGGTTCGCTTTGCCTGTTGGATTTTGCACGATGGATAGGCGGCAGAGTGCTACGGTATGCGGGATCGAGACAATAGTCATCAGGACACCAGGTGCACTACACGAATCTAGGAAAAGAGAAATATCGTCGCGTGTTCATTATAGAGTAAATAAAGATTGTGAAAACTGAAATTCTTCATTCACGAGTAGGTTATAAATGTGTGGCATTTCACTATTCTGACGATGAAAGTAAACTACCGAGCTCACACACAGATTTCCGGAGGAAGGCGATTAGCGAACCTACCTCCTTTTTACTGGAACTGGACGTTCCTAGGTATGTTATGTGCACTTCAATCAACAGTTGCTAGTCCTCATATATATTCGTTATCTTATGTAAGGGATCTTACCTCGTAGGCTTTTACGGCTGGCGAACTGCGCAAGCGTGGCCTCCTCATTTTTTGCTTTCAGAAGACCAAAATAACCCCAAAAAGAAAAATTTCTCATTTGAGCTTAGCCCACCAAGAATGCGGGTTTTACTGTTTCAGTGTTAAAGCGATCCAGCCAGGTATAGTTTTGCATTTATGACATCCATTATTGAAGCAAAAGCTTTTTGGACTGGGGAGTTATTTCTCGTTTAGCTCATGTCAGGTTCGTCCTATGAAATCTGTTTCTGAAATTCGTTAACGTGTGTGCACTAGCTAATAGAAATTCTGAAAATGTACGGAATGCTTTGCGTGAAAAAGCTGTATAATCTGACCGTCAGTCTTGTGAGCTTTAGCACATCCTGGTGATATCAACGCAATTTAGGCCAAAACTCAGGAAAACAAAGATAGTTGAAAATTGGATACAGATGAAAATTGCTATGACATCGGCATCATGCTCTTTTGTTTTGCCCTTAACCGTGACATGTTCGTGCGAATATAAATTTCTCATTAACCTAGGTGTTATCTTGTTACAAGGCCTTAGGTCGTTTACGAATTCGAGTATATTCAGCTAAGCCGAAGTAAGTAAGTATCTGTCACGAACATGAAAGAATACCTAAGGTTCTTGATTTGGCTTGAAAGCCTTAAAAGATGTATTCTGTGTGCCACAATGGCATAGATTTGGAAGCCTTGTCGAAGAGTAATAATTTATTTGGTTTGTATGCCCAGATCCGACGTGCTAGTGAGGATCGGTTTAATATTGGAAAACGGTCGCCTTCAGCTTTGGACGCCCAATTCGAAAATTGGTATTGAACACCGAATGCATTTAAAAAAATGCCTCTTGCAAATCCTGCTCGCTGAGATATTGAATCAGTTGGGTTTTATGGCCGGAACCACGTTAGTGCTAGATCAGTAATCTTTTGGCCGGATAATATTATGCGCAATATCGGTGAGTTGAGAACAGCAAAATAATTTCACGTGGCATTTAAATAGGGGATAATGTAAGTTTATCGTACAATTAGCCTGGTTGAAACTCACCTTGCGAGTCAATTATCATTTACTATTTTAAGAAATGTTCGTTCGATTACCATTGCCGAATAAACTTGAATCCAATCGTATATAGTTCATTTTTTTCGAATCGATTTCAGCATTTAGTATGAATAACATGCCTGAGAAGAACAGACAGGCCACTGATTAAGACGAGGTTGTAAAAATCATATTTGTACTTCCAAGCAATTAACGAAATAACGAGATGAACAATGTTTTTTTCTATATAACGGCCGTTTTAGAATTCACCCGGGGCATACGGTTTAGTGGATCGCAAATTACTACTGAATATTTGTATATGCTAGTGGAGCTTTGTACTCAACAACTTTCGTTTGGATTAGTCTACAATTATTTATTGCACAATTTTATTGTCGGCGGTAGCGACCTATCAGAATGTCCACCTTCTCCATTTCTGTTCAAATTTTTAACATATACTATTAAGCATTTTACATATATTGCATATTGATTAACCTTGACTACGCATACGATATTGTATTATTGCTCCACGACCTCCTACCATGGGTTGTCTATTGGTCATTATTCCGTATTTAGGCATGAACCTAGAACCTAACAATTGTCAGATACTACTACTGTCATCGGTTATTCAAATTTAAGGCCTCAAGAGGTTGAGTTATGTGATCATGAGAATCGGAAATCTTCGCTTTTTATGGCAAAAAACAGTATCTCCCATAGTCTAGAGGTTTGTTTTTTGGTTCATGTGTACATGAATTTTTGTTATAGCCTATTGAGATATAATCATTATTTGTTAAGAAGCGAGGTTCATTTATGTTATCTACAGCAAATAAGCAACACAGAAGTCCGTAAGCGTATTTTTCGTCAATATGTGCTCCTTGTTAGAGTAGTTAATGTGGCTTCAACAATTTCTCTTGGTTTATCGCGCTTTATGCTTGCCCATGGTCGCATTGCCCTGTGCAGAATAGCGCTCTCATCCTGCGCCAGCTTGGCGTAAGACGAGAACTCACTCAATTCAGTGGGTAATATAGGTCCATTTCGTCTATTTGAGTGGGGCACACATGCTTGTTGTAGATCTTGGATTGTGCAATATGTCATCGAACGAGGCTCTGTTGTGATATTGTCGCATATTTATACTGGCGTCTTATTCTTAATTATGCTTTAGGTATTTAGTATCTAATAACAAGTTATTAAAACCAAGTATCAAGTTTCGTGATAATCATGACATCGTTTAATGAAATATTTAGTACTTATATATTCTTTTTTGCGGAGACCTAATATATCTGCCGTTTTGTAATATGTATTACAAACCTAGTAACAAATTAGTCCAAAAAGGACGAGAATGGTAAACCAAAATCATCATGACAAAACAGTAAAATTTCATATTCACGCTAACTTAGATGTATTCTTCTTATCCTCTTTAAAATAATTTCATTGTACCCTTCCTGTGTGCAAAAACAAAATGAAATTTTATCAGATATAATAAACATTTCTTTCGCATTGTCTTCTCAAATATCTAATAATGAAATATCTTAATATATAAATTGGAAAGCAAAACAAGATAGAAATATGTGAACATAGAGAGAGTGTGAAAATAGAAACCAATCAAATTGTGTGCGTCACATTCAGTTCAAGCTCAATGCTTGTACGTGCTTCTTCTGCTTACATAAATCCGGCTGCAATTTGTTTATCCATTAGGCTTCGTATGTGGCTAGCTCCCTTTTGTTTCTGCATTTAGTAATTACTTTGAATGCTGCGTCTGGAGAACATACGTGCGTTGTTTCGATGATGTGTTGCGCAATAGCAGACGTGTATTCACCATTTGATTTAAAACAGGCGTTCAAGTTGCAATGTTCTCTCATTCCAGTAATTAACTGTCTGGTCGATCGGCCTACGTAAGTTGATCGACAACTTGCGCATGTATATTGGTAAATAATATTTGATATCGACATAAACGGCTGTTTCTCTTTGATTGCTGGTAAAGGCAAGTGTGTTACCCTAAATAACACTCGTAGTTTTGCTGCATTAAATGTGCGTGTCAATGCTGCTTCAACTTTCTTTTGTGCCATTCGGGAAACTGCATCCCCCTTAAATGGGATGTTTAGGTAGACTGTTTTCTTTTCTGGCCCATAATACGTCTGTTTCTTTTTAATTCCAATTTTAATAATTGATTCAATTAATTTTCTGGGATAGCCTTTAGACATTAAATCGTTAATTGCTTTATTATATACATTTTCTTTAGAATCTTGACTAACCAACCTGTCAATTCTTGAAAAGCAATCACGAAATGTTGATAGTTTATATCGAAATGGCACAAAATTGCTGTAATGCAAATACTGTACAGAACATATTGTTTTATGGTAAATTGTTCTGTTTAATTTAACATTAGTTTCTTTCTTTAATAGTACATCTAGGTATGGCAGACAGTCATCTTTCTCGTGCTCTGACGTGAAGCCGGTATTCTTATGTGATTTGTGGAAACTTTGAAGCAGTGTTTGTGATTGCGACCGGCTCTTAATTACAAGAAATATATCATCCACGTACCGTATATATTGAGCACATTTACTTATGTCACTCTTTAATGATGTGTTTTCTAGGTGCCATAGAAAAATCTCAGCCAACACTGGAGATAAGGGGCTTCTCATTGCCACACCAACAGTCTGTTTGAAGATGCTACCATTAAAACGAAACCGTAGGTCTTTCGTGCATAATAAGATAAGCTTGCGTAGAGTGTGACCTGGCACCGGCGATGGTAATATGTCGTTTTCTACCGCTTTGACTATAATGTCAATAGTTTTATCAATTGGAACATTTGTAAACAAAGGCGTAACATCAAAAGATACCATAATCTTTATATGCATGTATTAGGTGTTGCGAACCTAGTAACAAATTAGTTCACTTGTGACCAGAAGGATAAACCAAAGGCAGCATGAACGGAAAGTATAATCTCATGCACATTCGTTTCGTGCTTACTGGTGACTCATCAGTAGGAGCCGGTATTCTCAGAACAGTTCCAGATGGGTTTGAAAAACCCACTAAAATTTGGTTCAGCTTTAATTATTCCTCCGTTAATCTCACCGTAATATGATTCTTCCTGTTTTCCCCGGAGCTCCGCGGCAAGTACTCGTGTTCAAGACTGGCAAATGGGGACTTATCGGAGGCCTTTGTCTTCGGCTCAACTTTGGTCACAATCAGCGTATTTACATCAAAAGTTATCTCTACGGTCCATAACAGTTCTTAAAATGTTAAACTCACACGGGTAGAATAGACAACGCCATAAAGTTATACATTTGCATAGTTGTTAATACACACATTTACACAAAATTAGTCTATTAAATTTTGCGCTTGCTGTGTTTAGAGCCAGCAAACGAACTCCAGTTCAACGTACTCCAGTGTCGGCAGGCTCTCACACACATCCAGTTCATGCGGTTACTATTGCCGGCAGTCGTAATGCACACAATCTGATCAGTATCAGTTCTGACGGTCGCTTGTGCTCTTGGAGCTTGGACATGTTGGCTGCGCCTCAACACGCACTTGAATTAGCGCACAAACAGACGCGTAGTGTGGCCGCTACTAGTCTGGCATTCATGGCCAACGACGTAAATAACTTCCTGGTTGGCTTAGAAGATGGTCGTGTGTTTATGGGCACAAGGCATGGCCAGTGAGTTTTAAATTTATTTTGAATTTATACAGGTATATAATGTTATCCTTATTGATTAAAATGTTGAAGCAGTTTTTTGGTGTGATATAAAATTTGCTTTAATATTCAATTGCGCATGCACACATCTACACATAAGCACATACATACATGATTACTTGTATAAGTACGTGCAATTCTGTAGGCAAACTCATAAACATATGCATACCTACATTTTTCAATACATTGTCATTTTTATGATATATGTTTTTAGTGTTAACCAATCATTGCATTAGTTAGTGAATGCAATTCATAAAGTAGACCAGTTTCGCCCTTAGTGTGCCCTCATCAAGCACTTGCCAAATTTTGCGTGATCAAAGCTCGAACCAGGGCACATTTACTTCAGACTAGCAGATAACCCACAGTACCATCGAAGCCGTGCACTACATGCACTTTAAAGTTCTCTGCAAACTCATATTTTGGTTATTCTTCTCTTCAGTTGGAGCCTAGTGGCATTGCTTTCGATCTAGAGTTGCAACGGACCAAACACAGAATTTCCATTTTAGGTTAGATCAATTGCCTAATGAGTACCACCTTAAGGTTAAATTGACAAACCTGAGTTGGTATCTAACTTTTAGTTACATGTATTGCATCGCTTGAGTGGCGCGGTGGATAAGTTACAAGACTGAAGCAACTGTGCCTCGGTTCGTGCCGCAGTAGCGGCAATTCTAGTGAGATCCTCATGAGTGGTTGCTATAGCCGAAGTCAATCTACTTGATAAATTGAATTTGATATCTTGTGCAATGTTTAGTTTATCCTGAAAGCATTTATTTCATTAAGTATTGTCGGTTTTTATTCAATACCACACACACACACACACACACACATATATATATATATATATATATATATTTAGATGCATTCATGCATGCAGCATCATCATCATCATCATCATCACTGATGGCAATGACCACCTCTACTGGGCAATCGGATCAAAGGCATACGTAAAACATGACGGAGCCAACGCAGTTGATTGAACATATTTTATTTATCCAACTATGAGCACTTCTTGACATCGCTAAAAATACATTACCTTTTTCAGCGTTTCTTATTCGTTTTTGGTCACATATATGAGCTATTTTTATCGAACGACCATTGTTGAATGCCTAAAGTCATCAACTCTAATGGGCGAAGTCTCACTAGCGTATAATAATACTGCACGTGTATATGTAATTTACACACAAACATTAAGGCAACTCGAGTTACTCTCGTTTCTTCATAAAACGCGAAGCTTAAAGAATGCTACTATAGCATGCGTGATTCTCATATTGCTGATTTATTCATACGTCTACCGATATATGTAAACCTGCTAACTACTTCCATATGTGTGCAAGAATGAAGTGAATTTAATATAGCAAGACGATCAACGAATGTTAATCTATTCAGACAGGCCTGCATCATGAACGTATTACTGCGAATAATATTTAATGACATCTATTACACAATTTAAAAAAGATTGGTTGGAGACATCCCAGAAAGTAAGTAAGGCTCTCCAATAATTTAGAATAGATCCTAACGCAACCCGAACTGTTTCTGTGAAGAGCGCGTATAATATTTACAAAGTAAATGTGTATACTAACTTTCGACAAAATATTTATTAAAACATTGCGGTCCACTGAGCCAAACGCGCCTTTGAAGTTTATTACTATTGTTGGAAAACGATTTAAATATCAATGTTCAAGTAAACATTATTTGTAAAAAAACGTGCTGGTCGGAATCCGGTTTTTTCCCCTTGTATGCGATTCACGTGAAGCTACGTAATTAATTAACAAAACATCTAATTGCGATTTTCGTACGACTTCTGATTTTAGTCTGTTCAGCTGTTCAATACTAATTGTTTTTGTTCAAGATACATGGCGTTCTTTATTTCTGTTCATCTAATAACACCCCGTAATGAATAAACTAACAGTGTAACTGTAATCATTTTACTAAAAATTTATTTGAAGAAAGAAGATAAGCATTAATTTAATGTTTATACACATTAAAACGTTTGCAAGGTGTTTCGCAACAGGTTAGCTTTTTGTCTTGATGTTTCTTAGCTTGCCTTATTTGTTGATGGCAACGTTCATCAATGTTAATTCAGTTTTACAACTGTAAAATGCATTGTTAGTCGTTCTCGTCCTAATGCACGGTTGCGTGCATTTAATAGAAATGTATTCTGCCGTGCTGTTATTAGTTGCCGAATTTTTGCACAACTATGCTTAGGCTAAATTTGTGCTAAACTATACAGGTGCTCAAAAATGCATTTCTATTTCATTCACTCATCAAATAAAAAACGCTTTTCAAAATTGATTTTTCTTCGTAAATCTGATTTCTGTAATTGAAGTTGCAAGAACATTCCACTTCGAATGTACATAAAAATGGTTGGATTTTCTTTAAGCTAAAAAATAATCTATCCTGCTTGCGTGAAGCTAAAAATATTCCATTGTGTAAAGATTCATCTTAAATAGCTTTTAAACTCTTTAAAGATAGAAATGTAACTGCGGATTCTATCATTTTTTAACATATGTTTACCTTCGTCATGCTAAAAGTATCTAAAAAAATGGAATAAATAAAATAAGTCCAATTTATAGTTCAGTTTATGGCTATAAGAATATAGCTATAATTGTAGCATTTTATGATCTACCGTCCAGAGATCTACCTGTTCGTAATAATTGACGGTTCTGTGTGCATATAATTGTTTTTATTCAGAGAACGATCACGATACCACAACCGATAATTTCGACGGCTAATCACTTCCAGTGTTGACATGCGCTGTCATAGAATATGACTAGAAACGCTATTTGCTCAATATTGGCGAACAGTTTTCGCCCGCTATCTTTTTATTAATCGAACGATCCTTTTAAAAAGCCTTTATTTTTAGATCGTATGACCTCTGGCTTTGCTGGAGATCACTGTGCAATAGAGCAATTTCAAAGATTAGATTTTGTTACAGATTATAGTTTTTTCATGGCATTCGTTGTATAATTATTTTCATCCTTTTCACAAAATTTCAAGAAGTATGCATATTGTGAGCTTTATGTATTTGTGTTCTGATGTGCTGGTTGGAAGCAAGAAACGCATGCAGTGAATTGACACATTATTTTCAGTATCTTTATTAAATTTTTAATTTCTAGAAGGCAATTTTGATACTGTATATGTTATGCCTTGCTAGATTATAGTCCGTTTTCTTTTCCTGTAGACCAGCTATTTCTTCTTGAGACATTTCAGAAATCCTATAGGTTGCTGTTTGTGTTTGTTCATCTGTGTTAAAAAGAATCGTTTCGTCTACATGAGGCTTAATTTTTCCTTATTCTTCGATTAGGATATTTATCTGTCCCACTAATATTGGAACCAGTTAATTATGAGGAAGCCATATTTTTCCTTGACACAATATATTTAGGTGTGCTTATATATATATATATATATATATATATATATATATATATATATATATATATATATATATATATATATGATATATTCCTTGAAATGACCGCCTCGTTAAATAAATTAATATTAAGAGTATCTATTATTAATACCTGAGGATCAGCTGCTGTCTGCAGCCGTATCCGTTCCTTCAGATTCATGGGTCTTCCGATTCTTCGGGATAACTATATAGCATTTACATTAGTCATAAGTAGAGCCTCAAAGGTTACTCCCACAACATTGCCTATTACAATCAATTGTATGCTCTGAAGCTCTGGCAAATAATTGGCGGTTTTATGGGCACAAAATAAAGTCCACCTTCCGATAATCATGCATTTTTTGCATAAAATCCTACAAACCTATTTAAATTAGGCATGTATGTTTTGGGTCCTAAAATATAAAGCTGGTTAGATTTGCTTTGGACGTTGCCAATTGTTGAAGACTGAAGAAACAATGATCGTTGTGTCAATAAGATTGTCTCTTATCTGTCGACCGTCTTTCGGAAAATTTTGAATTCTTTATGTCAGTTCTTGTCAATAGTATTAATTTATCGAATTGTTTTGTACGAATGTTTCAATGTTGCGTCTAAAAGTATTTCATTAGGCATGCTATAACATCTTCACAGAATTTTTAAATTTACATAATATTTGGTATTGGGGTACTTTTCGGGAAAATATCACGACAATTTTATCAACAGATTGCATAGTTAATTCCGGTAAATAGTTCTAGTCGCAGTAGTAACAGATAGCCACATTACAATGTTGCTTCATTTCTTTCATAACTAAGAGATACTCGGGCAAGTGTACAGTTGATATTTCAGTAAGATTCAGTGTCTGTGATACTACTACGAGTAAGAGCCATATTATGATTTACAGTAAATTATTCAGTCAATGCAAATCTAGCAACATTTGGTAGTATGCTGTCGTGCTCTGACGATGATAATAGTAACAATTCTGTAAATCAAGTTTGCGAGCTTGAAGTAAACACCAATCCCGTTGTATTTAACTTGACTATCGCGAATCAAACAGCATTGAATATATATATAGACATGAAAGTTAGATATGCGGCTCTCGCCTCTAGCAGTCTCGCATGGATTGAACTTGAATGGAATTTTCGGATTGTCAGTTTGCCGTCTTACTCTGATGATGATCATAGAAGGTATAAACGCGTTAGTGCGTGCGACTGGCGGTAGTTTTGCTATGTTGTCCGACGACTGGTTAAATTATATTTGCATTTGAATCTGGTGAGCGAATTATCAGTTCTTATTTTGCTTCTTTATGTTATTGAGGTAATAAATATATGAGGTGTTTTTTCATGTCTTTAATTAGAACTATAGCCGATTATGGTGGAAACGAGTAACAGGTGAATGAGAAGCACATTTCGGGTCAGTAATATTATATATCTTTTAACATTTTGCGGTACCCTATTACATTGGAGGAGCGTAAGTCATTCAGTGCAGAATATGTCTTGATTAACTTACTTAATACTTTTATATTTTAATATTTTTTGTGTTTATTTTTTAAATAGTAAACCTGGTATTTCGGATGTCGTGTTCGATAGTCATCAAGGTCCAATTACATCAGTTTCAACTCATAAAACACAAGGACCAGTCGATTTTTCACCGTTCTTTTTGACGGCTTCATTCGATTGGAGTGTGAAATTGTGGAGCACACGGAATCCAGATCGGCCCATTTGTTCATTTGATGATAACGCCGACTACGTGTATGACGCTGTATGGTCGCCATTGCATCCCGCAATGTTTGCAACTGTTGACGGAATGGGAAAATTAGATGTCTGGAATTTAAATAGTGACACAGAGGTGAGAAATTTCGAGATTCACGCATTTCTTTAAATTTTGAAATCTTTAACGTAAAGGCTATGTTTTATGTCTTATGTAAACTGGTTGAATTTTTTTATGAAATGCATTTTATCTATTAACATTTGTACTGTGCGTGTAGAGATATTTTCCATTAAATTATTTCTCCATCTTTTTAAAGCACTTTCATCTCTCTTGAAGTTTCAAAAACTAAATTTATTGTAGTAAACAACAAAATTATTGTTTATATCGTATTCTTAAATTAGGTTAAAATCAGAGGTGTCTACGTAGCATGCTACGGAAGTGTTACTGGTTTATGAAACGCCTTTTGGGTCTCATAAATCACAGACGGCAATATTTATTAAACTTATTCCGTAATGTTTTGTGGTCAATAAGAATTAAGCTTGTTTTCAAGGAGTGCGAATGTCGATTACCTTTCTTGTGTATCGGTTACTATTGCAGGTTGCTACTTTGTAGAAAGGACATCGTTAGATAAAATCATTATTTCACATAATTACGATAAATGAAGCATTCTTGAATGATCATTGGAAATTGGCAGATATTAAACTAACTAACTGTTGTATTTGTTTTACATAATATGTTCTCATATGATAGTGTTCAATTCATTGATGCTGAAACGTTTACTATGTTTAGTGCAATTTCAATTTTACAGCAAAATAATCACGTGTCTCTAAGTTATTTGCAAATTTTGCAATTCGTTTTGATACCATCTTACGCGGAGATTGAATATTAGCTACTAATTTATTTGTTTTTATCCATTTTATGATCTTTAGGTTCCAGTATCTCGAACTATTCTCGAGGGACAACCAGTTTTAAATAAGTGTGGGTTTCATACAAGTGGCCTTCATATAGCAACCGGGGACGATGCGGGCCGTGTGCGCATTTTTGATTTAAACGAGGTATTACACTTTAAAATATATTTTTTAAAAAACGATTTTATCTTTCAGTATCAATTTACAAATTAAAACTACTGTAAGGGCCAAGCATATTTATAATGTCATTTTAGGAAATTGCGTAAGCTTTTACGCTGCAGCATTCCGCTCGCGGATATTTAAATTTCTAGCCTGGCTATCGGTTGGCACCAGTTGGTCGGCTAAATTGTAATCAGCTTTGTACAATGGGGAGGTCGAGATTCCATCGTTCCTCAATTGAACGTTCTCATCGGCGAGGCGATTTAGAAGACGGAAATTCTGATACCTCATCTTTTTATGATACGAGATGCTACCGGAATTCCTCCACCACATTCACAAAAAATGAGAAGACATTTGGAAGCAGTGTACGATTCTTTTTTACTTGAACTTTGAATGTTGCTTACACGAAGCGGCTGTTTATATGTCCTTTCGTATCTATCTTAAGTGGTGTAATTCTCAATATCGATAAAGGTGCCCGTAAACCATGTCGGTTACCGTGGCGAAAACTCAACGATTAATTGTTAAATAGCAAGAAAAGTTCCACTCAAACAGACAAAATATATTTTAACATGAAAGCTGAAAATGCATGTATAGCATCTAACAGAATAATCTCCACGTAACTCTCTTTCTCTCCATTTCACCATTTATAGCTACCTGTGTGACTTAAATTACCAAAATTAATTAATAATAGTACAAAGGCATATATATATATATATATATATATATATATATATATATTCTAAGTTCAGATAGGAAAACTTAATTACACCATATATCAGACCTATTTCTTGGTGGTCTGAATGGAACTTTTATATTATGTATTAACTTCTATGCTATCTAATAAAAAGCACAAAATATTTACATATAACCTAAAGCAATTTTCTTCCTGCGCTATCTATATTGTCTCACAGTTCATGACTTAATTAATTTATTGCAAAACATCCATACACAATTTATCTCATAGTTGCAAGAGAAAACCATATAAAACAGCTGGTAATTCTATTATGGCCATGGTTGACAGATATCTGGATATCCTCAAAACCGATAATATAAGCAAGAACTTGGCTGGATCTAATAGGATACAGCTACCATCTCTAGATTTCGGTTTAACTACGAAGTAGCACTTAGTATTAATTTTGTATTGACGGAATGAGAGCAGGCGTGCCAGACATGGAGGAAAAGTTTCAAATAAAAAGGGAAACATTGATCGCTCGCGTCTGTGCAGATAGTGCTTCTCAGCCTAGGTTTGAATAAAAACTAATCCCACTAGGAATAGCTGTTATAGTAGTCCATTGCAGCCTGCAAAATTTTATCGAGTAGGACAACTTGGATTCAGTATTAAAAATATCTCAGGATGAGAAACTTGTTTAACCGAACGGTCCCCTGTAAACTGCCAACTTTATTTGGCACGCTTAAAGACGTTTACTTAAATCAATTCCAGGAACATAAATTGTCGTTTCTATTTGGTTGTCTCTGTATATGCTTCCACCGATTGGTGCACAGACGGCAGAAATGACGCTCTCTACTTCAAACTACGTCTTCTACTAAGAATGTGAGAAGTTCATGTATAGACCTGAATATGAGCGTATTGGTGACATGGCCGCTTAAATTAGGCGCTTACATGATGTAGATTATTATCAGGTTAGCTCAATGCACAACGATAATGGTAAACGACTGTTAGGTAGCTGCACGAGGCTTAGCAGAGTCTTCAGATGTAGTTTATGGCGCTGTGCTGCATGGCGATGATTCCGCTATTTTAGAGTAAAGTATTCTCTTCAGTTAATTCTACTAATGACCGTTAACAGGTGCCGTGCTAATATGTACTAGCTCCAGGCAAATTACTAGCGACACTTATTTAATTAATATTGGAGCATTAATTTTGTCTCTGTTCGTTATAGGGAGTCTAATTTACAAGCACTGATTGGTTGGTCATTTGGTCTTTTGTAAAGTACCGACATCTTGATCCGTCTTGAGATAAATAAAAGAACCAAATTCGCATTGAGACCACATATCTTTAAATTTTCGGCTCTTGTTTTGAAAGTCTTTTAACGATACCAAATAGATTTAGCAATGTGGAATTGATTTTACCTATTGGTCAGCGGACATACTTCTTACAGATATATACACATTGAGATGGCACTTCTATACATAGGGCCGAATACTTCATGCCTTACCACCAGAGTTATGTGCACCTGCAAAAAAACTTGGTATTGCACGTTTAATAGACGGAATTCAACTTCGCTAGTCATAAAATATCTTGGGTTTGTGTATGGTGGCAATGCGAATGTTGTTAGCCTTTGGAAAAAAATACTTTGGAAATAAAACTTGAAATAATTCTTTCTAAATGAAACTATACGTTTTAATCCAGAATCATTACAAAGAAATAATGTGTTGATGTGTTTCTTCTACTTGAACATACTGGACTATATATTTGTGTTTATACATATATATATATATATATATATATAATATAAATATATATATATATAAATATATATATATATATATATATATATATATATATATATATATATATATATATATATATATATATACTTCATGCCTTACCACTAGAGTTATGTGCACTCAAAAAACTTGGTATTGTAATGTTTAATAGACGGAATTCAACTTCGCTAGTCAAGTAAAATATCTTTGGTTTGTGTATGGTGGTAATGTGAATGTTGTTGCCTTTAAAAAATACTTGGAAATAAAACTTGAAATAATTTTCAAATGAAACTATATTGTTTTAATCCAGAATCATTACAAAGAAATAATGTTGATGTGTTTCTTCTACTTGAACATAATTGACTATATATTTGTGTTTATACATATATATATATATATATATATATATATATATATATATATATATATATTGTGTATAATCTTTTTTGGGACTTTTTATAGGTAGATTAAAAAATAAGGTATTACCATTTTTTCTCAATAAATGGAAAATTGTATAACGCCAATGTCCGCAAGGATAATGAAAAAGTTGCAGGTACAGCTGAATAGGGTTAAATTGTCTTGAAAGCGAATACTGTTAGAAGCACATTATTATTAGGTTTAAATTTGCAGTTATATTGTAAAAAAATCAACCTAAATGCACAAGGTTTCTAATTGTTCTATTTTAAAATTATTTTGAAAGTTAGTTAAAATATGACAAAAATTAATATTTTATAATATAATTTTAATTTTAGGTATCGATGGCTCTTGCTTTAATACTCATTTAGAAATTGTGAAATAAGTTAGCTGTTTGACTGAGTTAGATTATTTATTTAATTAAATATGAACTATTTGAAATAGATTTCTTGTTTTATATACTGTTAAGAAATTTAAGTCTGTAGCCTCTTTTTGTTATTGCTACCTTCGGTGACCTTTGTACAGAGAGACTTTGTTTTGTTTGCTGAATAGACGTGCTGCCTTCTTTTATTCGCGGACAGTCAATTGCTATATTGGGCTGAGCATTTAGTAATGGTATTTTCAGTTTGATATACAGTGCTTCATAAATGTTTAATAGTTCTTCTGACCTCCCTTTATGAAGTATTGAAAAGTTAGTTAGGTTCACTTGGTTCCCTGGTTGGATTATACGTCCAGTAATTGCTGATTTGGCGAATGGCGCTACTCTACTTTGGATTATCTTTTTGGAGCGGGTGTTGATGGATTCTGTTGACTAGCTGCTTCTTGGTTATTCCAATGTATATGCTACTACACATCCATTTAAAATTGTAAACAATAAGAGATTTAGAGAAAGAAGGCAGTTAACATTTAGTGTTGCAAAATCGTATTCCTTGTGTAATGAATGTGATGTTTATCGTGACACAAGGAGTTTCGTTCTCGTGATTCAGTTTATCTTAGAAGCAGTGCATACTAGAGACAACGATTTTTGCTGTACTACTTATGTCAACGCAATATAAAGCATGTAAAATTTCGAAGGCCTTGTAATAGGAAAGCAAATACTAAATATAAACGTACAAAATTATGAGAGATGCTATATCTGGTTTGACTGTCTCCAAATACTTCTTTCCGAAATCTCAGAGGCGAATAACCATATCATATACAGCATAAACATTGAAAGATGCAAAACTGGCCACAAAAATAGTATGATGTATATCCACTTAATTGAACAATTTAAACCAAAAGTAACGGAGAGAAAATGTCGTCAATATCAATGCCTTCAAACGGAAACAAGTTTTATGAGCAGTACAATAATATATGCTAGTCAGGTCTTAGCTACAAACAGATACCTAGACAGACGCGAGGTTTTACATTTTACACATTAGAAAAATAAAAAAAGGATAGTAACAACGAATCAAAAGGAAAAATTCTGTATTGATTATTTAAGCTTACATTTTTCTGTGTCACCAAGTTTCTTTTGGATGACGAAAAACCTCAGCGTTAATGAGAGACTAATAACAAGTTTTGCGCTTTTTCGTAATTTATTCTTTGAATTTGTTTAGCAATTTGTCACTCCGAAAGCTGACGAATGGCACAACTTCGCCCACACACTAGCTGAACTGCAGAATGCATTAGAAGACCCTCTTGAGATGGGTGACAGCAGTGCTGGATTGACGAACGGCTTATGTGCAGCTCCAACCATGGGATTGGGCACTTCACCTAGCGGTCATTCCTCTGCAACTTCGCTTCTGATTAGTAATAATTCTTCAATGAATGTTTTGGCTTAATTACCGATCTGTTTACTGGTGAATGTTTTGATTTTGTTCGAATATTTGCAATATAAGATTAATTGAGCTTTTCTCAATAATTTATGTAATTTAAAGCCTTCGTGTTTAATGTGGTTTTGTCAGATAACTGTTGTAAAAATAGTATATCGAAAATTAGTTCAGTGAATACAGATTTATTGTTTTTTGCTGGTTCAATCTGAGTAGATTTTGTAAGAATAGGTTAAAAATAAATTTTATGGATAGCAAGATGTATTATCCGTTACAAAACTGTTATGCCGCGCTACAAACTATGCTGACAGCTAAACATGGATGGGGTACAGTGTTCCTACATACTTCAGATTTTTTTTCGATACATGAATTTTTCACATCATTCCCCTCTAGTTCATAATTTTTGTCTCTTCTGTTGCCACTGGCGTTTATATACATAATTAAATATCTTATTTGCTTTCCGAATTTAGCGCATACTGATCAGCGTTTAGTTCTAAATTTGCTATATTTTAATTGGCTACGCTTAATAATCTAATTTTTAAGTACACCTTAACAATTCTTTAATATAAAACGAAAAATGGTTGCGAGGACAGTGATAACAATTACCTTAATTAAGGTTACCATCTTGACGTAAACACCTGTCACGCATACATTTTCCAGTATACACTAAGTCCTGTCTGCGGAAACATTCTGGACAGTACGTAAGGAGATCCTCATGAGCACGAAACCGGTCTACAAGATGGATAATCTTTTCTACATTATACATCTCTTAGTTCATACTGACAAATGTATGTACATAGTAGGACAGGTGTTTATATCATAATTTTCTGTTTCTTTTTTGGCTTCCGTGTTAAAGTGTTTTTTGTTAATTTTAATTATCTACAGCATTATCTATATCAGGTTTTGCGCTTTCAATCTATGAAAAGTTATTAATCATGACGAGGTAGTAAGGGCAACAGGTTGTAAACTTTTTTTCGTTTTATGGTAGCGATTTGACATGTCAAATTTACTTTTGGCCACAATTGCCTAAACGATGCAGACGAGAGGAAATTTTGCTGTTGACCGTTTTTTTAAATTTTCGATTGCTAACTCTTTTACAAAGTGATATGCTTGAGAAACCATTTTGATTTTTCTTTAGCAGATTTGTGCGTTACAGGCAGGGCATCGTATCTATAATCGAATATTCAGGAACATATTCGTTTGTCACAATAAATTACATTATTTTTAAGCGTCACAACACAAATCGCATTTCCTTATAGGCCAGTGTGTGTTCTATGGAGGTGTATGTGCTCTCATTTCTCTGTTTAGGTTTTTTAACTTTAAATTGGTTGCATTCATCGTTAACCGCTAGTCTTTCCCTGTTTGGAGATTGTTCATGGTCGAATAGCAGTGCGATTTGATGATGGTTATGATGACAATGATGATTTTGTTAAATTAAGCGTTAAATTTATGACCTACTGATTTTCTTTGATATTGCGCGTTATCTCCAATGTGTCATATCGAAACTCGCTGAAGATTTTTGCCTAATTATTTTAGATTACATTCATTAAAAATAGTTTTGTCTTATTTAATTCGTTTGGTTAATATCTCATCCTTCCGATTTTACAAAAACAATAGAAAATCCATTCATATGATAATTTGTGAATTAGACCAATTTAGGCAGTATATATTAAAAATTTTCCCTTTTAAAGTATCCAAACCCTTGCATTTTTGGGAAGAACATTTACTTAAGGGAGATTTTGTCGTTATTTTTGGTTCTACATCTTGTTGGGTTTTTATTCGAATGAATATATATTATTTTGACATGTATCTATTTTGCTTAAATTATGTATTTTCCCCTGTCGTATACCTTAATTTTTATTTTATGCTTATTGATTATTAATGCAATTCATTGTGGTGCACTTTATTGATTTAAATAACAATGTGTGGGTGTGTGTGTGTGTGTCTGTGTGTGTGCTGAATCAGTCTCTATAGATTGACAGAATACTTAGATTTGTATTAATATTGTTTTTCGTTCGTTATAGTTATGGGGATGCATTAACTTTGACGTCTTCATTAACAAAATGATTGTCTTTCGCATACCTTATATCACAAATCATTGAACAGATGACTTGCAGCATTGTTTCGGCTTTCTTTTTATCATTATATGCGCAATTTTTAAATGTACATGCATACTTGTTTCATTAATTCCAAATACCATCTTTACAACCTTTAATCTGTTTACTCTGGATCGTTGTTGGTTACAGGTTGTTTAGTTATTTTAGAGTTTTTAACTCGGAGAAATTCTTACAATTCAAGAAATGTAAGCTTTGTGTGCATTGTCTACGTACACTTATTAAACAATTCAAATTGGCCAAAGTTTTGTTCAGGATATCCTAATGATTTGTTTTTTGAGTTTATCTGTAGCTCAAGTGGACGATGTTTTAATTCGATTTTTTGGCAATTTAAGCTGTCTTAAGAAATGTGCCGACGTTTCCTGTGTCATGAAAGCCACAGAGAAAATTGAATTGACATAGGGTGTAACATTTTGCCCAAAGCAATACACATTTCTGGCTTGACCGACATGCTCGAGCATGCTTTGGTAGCAACGTTTTTATAAACAGTCATAGGCTGACCATCTGCTACTTGAAGGTCTAGTTAAGAAAACGCGACAGTGCTATCTTCCTAACTAATTTGGTTTATCCTATTGGCGTATGATGGGAGTATCCGGACTTATCGACGAAAATCGAATGCTCGTCCGGAACCTTATGTGTAAAAGACTCGCATATTTAGTTTTAATTATTTTATTCAAATATTTAAAATGACACTTCACTGTGCTGTGCAATTGCTGCCTATTTGTAAGTGGTGCCTCAATCACACTCGTATACATTATTTAAATAAGCACGTGTATAATTGTTTAATTGCATATGGATGATTGTCAGCTTAGTAATTTATCGTTTAATTTATTTTTGAATTCAATCAATAGAATGTTGCGGTCTAACCTGCATTCATTTGATTGAAATTTGTGCATTTGACGAATTTTGTTAGCTACCATTACCAGCGATAATCAGGTGCAACTTTATAGTCCATTATGAGCTAGGTTGTTGCCAGACATGCCATGCCGGATTCTAAGATGATTACACGTCAGCTTCTGGAAATCTGAACTATATAAATGTTATACAATAATGATTGTTTACTACTGGTTCACGACAGAATACATAGCGCCATATTGTCTAAACCGGGAGAATATCTGAGATAATCAACTCTAGCCTTGTTGGCTTCTTCTTGCTACTGAAATATGCAATTGTGAAAAAATTAAACGTGTATTTCTTAACTTCGTTTATTTTTGAGGTGCAGATCTGTTTGCTACAATCAAGCACTATTAATAAATTTCATTGAATATCAGTTTTGTGTCTTCAAGTGCTTTACTATCTATTTGGCGAACAATATCAATTGGCCTACGTGGCGTAATGGGTTTAAATACATATAACATGAGAAATAAAGAGAATTTAGATAAATTGATTGCTTATAGCTACAAATTTAGTATAACTTGTACATTCAATTAATAATTTAGTGCATATATATATATATATATATATATATATATATATATATATATATATATATATATATATATATATATAAGGGACCGGTTTCTGTCTTATTCGAACTTTTCAAATACTGTCCAGAATTTGCCGCGGACTGCATACGAACCTGGGACACGTAATTTGAAGACACATACAAACTTGTATGTTTTGGTAATCCGGGCGCCACCTACTTGGAATCTGCTAATTCCTGAAATTCTATCGAAACACCTCCAATCTGTCCCTATAGGGTAGACACCATGCTACTTGGGGTAATTATATTGATTTGTAGTTCAATGACATGTTTTGGACTGTGTGTATATTGTCAATTATCACTCAATATTGCGTCAGGTAGCAAAGGCAATTCACTCAGTAGATCGACTTTGTTCTTACTAGGAACTTTCAAATAATTACAGTTAAACGAAACGAATGTGCATGAGATTATACTTTCCGTTCATGCTGCCTTTAATATCCTTCTGGTCACAACTGAACTAATTTGTTACTAGGTTCGTAAACCTGGAATACATACTTTCAAATAAATGTCCGGAATTTCATGTGAACGGAATGGTGAACCCAGGATACACTTGCTTCGGGTGTCTGCGACTGCTCACTACGCTAAATGTGTCGTATACTACAAGTAATTTTATAAGGAATTAAAGTGTATTGACTGAACTTATTATATATATATATATATATATGTATATATCAGTATAAAGTCATTATTGCATCAGATAGGAAATACCATTCAGCCAGTAGACCGTTTTATACCTAATTTGGATCTCTTCCAGTAGTTTCCAACGTCGGAATATGAACGTGGGCCAATTTCCTACGGTATCCATGACGCTATATTCTGTGGCACCTTTGCAGCATGTTACATGTAATTTGAAGTCATATAATAACTTCAGCTTTTTGATTAACATTCCCTTTAGGTGGAACCTGCTTGGAATCTGCCGATTCCTGAGTTTCTAACTAAGTTCCTTGGATTAATGATTATCTAACAGAAACCATACCAACTGGGTAAATTATACTGATTTGACTGTGCCAACTGTGCCGTATAGTACACGAAACTTGATCTGATATAGTTAGTTATAATTTCTGGTTACCTTTTGCTGATGTGGAAAATCATTGTATTCGCTTAATACCTGAAAATCTAATCACCGCCCACCTGTTATTTTACAACAAACAGCATGACGCTGGAGTATTATACTGCATTGAAGTCTAATGACAGAATTTTGATTATATGGAAATTGTTGGTCCAAATTCTTTATTACATTAGGTGGGAAATGTAATTCATCAATTAGACCGGTTTCTTCTTCATTTGGAGAGAATAGCATATACCCGCGTTTAAGTGGATCCAAATGGAAAGGAAACACTAAACCGGTACAGAGGCATTCCTCGCCGGGAAGAGGATAAAACCCCTGCTAGTAGTAGTCGTAGGGAGGGGGGGTTCTCATATACTAATAGAGTTGGAGCCTCTACTGTCCTATTATCCCACATTCCTCACCCAAATATATAGTGATTAAAGGCCGTAATACCGGCTCCTATTGAAGAGACGCCAGTAAGCGCGAAAAGAATGTGCATGAGATTATACTTTCCGTTCATGCTGCCTTTGGTTTATCCTTCTAGTTAAAACTGAACTAATTTGTTACTAGGTGCGCAACACCTATTACATACTTGCATACATATTAGTTCTCCGCAACAAACAGTATTTAACTGTTACTCACGCGTCTAGACGACACATAAGATGAAATAAACTAATAGAGTGCAGAGTAATAAATGAAATTAAGATCTTGGGAGATGTCGATTTAATTGATGAGGCCACTGCACAGAAACTCAAGCCAGTTGGATCCTCTACAACAACAATGTACGGATTACCAAAAACACATAAAACGTTTGTCCTATCAGGTTTATTTTACCAATGGCCCATTCTCCTTTTCATGCATTGGCTAAACAGTTAGTTCGTATACTTTAACCATTGCGCAATTTACTAGGTCATTATTCGGTTGACGATTCGTTTGAGTTTGTAAACAAAATTTCGAATATAAATGCTTAACCAAGATTATGGTATCATTTACAAATCTAATTTTGCTTTCCATATATATGCAATACGGTTTGATCCTCGCTAGTCAGTTTGCCGTCTTACTCTGATGATGATCATGGAAGGTCGAAACGCGTCAGTGTGTTGCGACTGGCAGTAATTTTGTTATGTTCGACGAAAGAATAAATACAATGGGATCTGTGTTTACTTCAAGCTCGCAAACTTGATTTGAAGAATTGTTACCACCACCCGCGCAATCAGTTATTGTTTAATATTTCATAAATGTTCCAATTGATGAAACCATTGATATTATAGTCAAAGCGATAGAACACAACATATTATCATCGCCTGTGCCACGTCACACTCTACGTAAGGTTATCTTATGTACGAAAGACGTACGGTTTCGTTTTAATGGAGGAATCTATAAACAGACTGATGGTGTGGCAATGGGGAGCCCCTTATCTTCAGTGCTGGCAAGGTTATCTTATTATGCACGAAAAACGTACGGTTTCGTTTTAATGAAGGAATCTATAAACAGACTGATGGTGTGGCAATGGGGAGCCCCTTACCTCCAGTGTTGGCAAGGTTATCTTATTGTGCACGAAAGACGTACGGTTTCGTTTTAATGGAGGAATATAAACAGACTGATGGTGTGGCAATGGGGAGCCCCTTATCTCCAGTGTTGGCAAGGTTGTTCTATTATGTACGAAAGACGAACGTTTTCGCTCTACGTGGATGTGATTTTTATTGCCCTTAAGAACAGGTCGCAATAACAAACATTGCTTCAACAAAGCACATAAGAATATTGGTTTCACGTCAGAACACGAGGAAGTTTGATTTTCTGCCTTTCCTAGGTGAAGTATTAAAGAAAGAAACTAATGGTTAATTAAACAGAACAATTTACCATAAACCAACCTGGTTAGAACAGTATTTGCATTACAGTAGTTTTGTGCTATTTAAATATAAATTATCAGTGGTACGTGGTGTCTTTTCAAGAATTGACAGGTTGGTTAGTCAAGATTCAAAAGACAACGAATATTATGAAACAATTAATGATTTAATGTCAAATGGCTATCCTTGACAATTAATGGAATCATTTATTAAAAGGGGAAGTAAACAAAAAATAGGTATTTCGGATCAGAAAAGAAAGCATTCTACCTGAACGTCCCATTTAAAAGGGATGCAGTTTCCCGAATAGCAAAACAAAAATGCGCTTAATGCAGCTAACCTTCGAGTGTTATTTAAGGTAACAAACTTGTCGTTAACACCAATAAAAAAGAAACAGCTGTTAATGTCGACCTTAACTATTATATGCGCCAGTTGTCGTTCAACGTATGTAGGTCGATCGACTAAACGGTTAATTACTCGAATGGTAACATTGCAACCTAGGCAAATGGTGAATACACGTCTGTAATTGCGCAACACATTGTTGAAACCTCACACGTATGTTCTCCAGACGTAGTATTTAAAATAATTACTAAATGCAATAAGAAAAGGGTGTTGGTTACATACGAAACTTTATGAATAAACACATTGCAGCCGGATTTATGCAAGCAGAAGAAGCATGTTCAGGCATTGAGCTTGATCTGGATGTGACGCACGCAATTGATTGGTTGTTACTTAATTTCACACTGTCTCCATGTTTACATTTTTCTATATTGTTTTGTCTTTCAATTTATATGTAATGATATGTTCATTTGTAAATAGTTGAGAAGAAATTGAGAAAGAAGCGGTTCTTGTTTCTGATAAAATTACTTTTTTTTGCACATGGGAAGGGTAGTATATTTATGTTTGAGTGATAAATCGGCGATGCTTATGTTGACTGAAAGTTCACTAATTTCACACGTAGACAAGCAGAACGTATTTTGACGCATTGGTGAGATGAGGTGAAACATTGATAAACGTGATGTAGTGGTTTGACCAGGTAGACACAGGCATAACCTACTGACAAGGATGTGATAATGATAAGCATTTGGTTTGATTAATAAATAAAATTTCGCTCGCATCGTTTCGTTATCTGTCGAAACATTTAAAGGAACAATATTTTCTTGTAAAGAAATCAAGACTTTACCGACCTTTGACTGCTATCATCAATATTGTTAACATAGAGATAAATTCAATTTCTATAGCACATTCATGAAAAACTACACCGCTAGCCCAAATCCTCAAAGTAATGCATGAATTTATTTTTCATAATTGAGATTTCATCTTTCTTTATGTTAACAATATTGATGCTGGCACTCATAGGTCGGTAAAATCTTAATTTCTTAACATTTCCAGGTGCAAATATGACAGCGTTGCGCAAGGTTCAACAACATTTAAAAATCGATAATAGTTTTTGTTTTTGTTTGTACTTTGACAGAAAGAAAGTACGAGAGGAAAATATATTTCTACATTTTATGTAAAATAAATCACAAGAATCGATATTATCTTTTGTGAATCTAAAAGTGAGTTTTATTTATATTATGAAAATCATGCTAGACTAAAAAATCATCTTTTTTCTAAAATTTATAACGAGAATGCCATATGCCTGACAAAAACCTGATAAATTATGAATATTCGCTGAGAGGAATAAATTCTACCGACAATTAAACGAACATTGGTTGCGAGGGTGGTGATAACAATTATTATAATCAAGGTTGCGTTCTTGATATAAACACCTGACCCATTAAATGCTTACCGACAAGTTTGTTAAATTTATTTCAGATTTCTGCACTTTGTGTATTTGCGTGGATTTTTCGAATACTTCTAAACCATATTCCATTGTGAAATTTGCAGTAAATATTTTTAATAGAAAATATTAAAAAAATAGCACCCTTGTTTCTTTTTATAAAGAATAGACTGCAATTAAATTATCATAAAATATAAGTTTAGCACTAAACATTAACATGTACAAACGGAATATATTTAGCTATTATGGCACAACATTCTTATATACTTGTATAATATTTGCAGTAAATTTATTAAAGCTAAGGGTTTTCTCCTTATGAGGAACACCTCAGTAGGAACCATCTATGAGAAGGAGGACCAAACTTAAAGAATTAAATGAAAGCTACCGTCACGAATCATTATTTTGCATTAAGTTTTTAGTTGTATAACATTTTGTAGTATATTGCTTCATCTGGACAACTGTTAATGTTTCTTGCAACCCGCAGCTCCAATTAGTCAGCTCAACGTATGTCATCATGTGGCAGGAAAATTGAAATTTGTGGAGATCATGTCGAATTAAATTACCCTCGTGTTTCGCCATTTTTGAGAAGCTCAGTACTAATAACCAGGTCTGTCGACATGGAATGTACCAACGATATATTTTCTGAGGAATACAGTTCATCTCCAGCATCACGAATTCACATATTGCTTGGAATTCTAAATTCTATAAAAACTGCATTTAGCTGGTTTTGATACATTCCTTAAAAGGAATTCGCGATTGCGTAGTGCAGTTTTCGTTCGAACTGTCACCACAATTGACGGTTGAGGGCCATTTGATAGCACTAGTAGGTCGGTAAAATCGTGATTCCTTTACATTTCCAGGTGCACAGCTCATTTTTTAATTGATTGATGGGGTTCCACTAGTCCCGTGACTCTGAAGCCGTCCTCACACTGCGTGTCCGGAAATGTTTTTGAAGCAAGATCTGCCGAATTTTTTCCGAAATTCACACAATTCAAAACAATTATAGTACATCAACCAAAATACACCTTTTTATATCTTTATTCGATATAACTTAATAAAACAACATCTAAATTGTATATGTGACGAAAGCTGCAAACAGTTAATGCTCGTGACTGCATAGAAATTGTACAGCCGACATTTCCAGTCAAGTTCAATGTATGCGAGACTGCTAGAGGTGAGAGCCGCATATCTAAATTTGATTTCCATATATATATTTAATGCAGTTTGATCCTCGCTAGTCGGTTTGCCGTCGTACTCTGATTATGATCATGGAAGGCCGAAACGCGTCAGTGCTTTGCGACTGGCAGTAGTTTTGTTATGTTGTTCGACGATTGGTAAAATACAATGGGATTGGTGTTTACTTCAAACTCGCAAACTTGATTTGAAGAATCTAAATTGTTTCGTTTGTTATCTCAATTGCATAGTTGCTGTCTCTTAGTCAGATTTATTGTAAGCTAAGATACTTCCAATCCTCATTTCCTACCATTCGAGAAGACTTCATTAAATATGGCGACTACAGTTGTCATATTCATGACGTTCATTCCTATTTTATTTCAATTGATTCTCTAATAAACCATGGTTAATCTAGTTCTGTAAAATAATGCAATTCGTTTACAGCCATCCCAGTTTTTCGGATGACCTATCTCCATTTAGTGCTTGGCTAGATCGGGTCTATGAATATGACCATATTTGCCCGCCGTTTTATTTTCCCCTCTACGTAACTTTAATGCACGCATTGATTCACCTATATATCTGAGTTTGTAATCTTTGCACGCCATCACATAAACCCCTGATGTATTGAGGGTTTCTATTTTTTTCTGATTCGGTAGCTTATTGCCTACATTAAGTTAGGTTTTGGTGTGCATATTCAACTTTAATATGCATGCATAAAATTGTATTTTAATCGGTGTTTTGATTTAAAATTTACAAATAAATTAAGGATTAAATCTTTATGAAGTTGTTTAGAAACCTTCCTTACAGGTGACGTTTATTTATCCCATGCAGACGCATAAAAATGATGATTGAAGAGGAAAAATATATTTAAGGATCAGACGAAACTTCGTACATTTATAATATGCAGATGGTGTCTAAATAATTATAATTAACTAATTACACTCCGAGGTACAGTTATTATTTTTTGACGCGATAGAACATTTTAAAATTAGTACCGTCTATTATTTATTTATTTAAAATAATTCTTTACCGATGAATGTTGCTTATCCCATGCAAAATTTATAAATGTTTCTTCAAAACGGAAAAATGTACATATGGTATACGACACTTATTAAGAGGTACGCGAGGTTACTTTAACACAATAGAACATTTTACTAATAGTAGTATATTTTTTTACATGATATATTCTTTGAAAGGTTGTAGACTAGGTGTAATTTGAAGCCATTAATCAAAGGATTAATTTATATTTTTTTAAATCATGCTCGCGATCTTTATAAAAACACCTGTCCTATTTTGTACATACAGTTGTCAATAATAGCTAAGCATTGCATTATGTAGAAAAAGCAATTAATCATTTGATTAATTTACAGGTTTGAAACTACAATGTATATTTCGTTAACGCAGCTTCTATTAATGTTAACATTCTGAAACAATTTTCATCAAAGCCACTACGCGATGTGCTGACACTTCGATTTCTGGTCCCAGAGACCATTCAAAGAGCTCATTTAATTCTCGTTAAAACGGTAACAAATAAGGCGCAATGAAACAACAACCGTGGGGCTTATTAGATAAAATTCTTCGCAATATAAAATCTATGAACTACTGATGTATTCATTAATTTGACTCGGTCATCCAGTTAACTAGATATCGCCTTTGCCTATGTGAGTTGGGTTCCTCATGCGGATTTTTCCAATGTTCGTCTAGACTAGATTAAGTTATTCATATAAAAGACATTTATTACGCAGTTGGGAATTGATAGCTTCTTGTTTTGCGAAACAAGGTGTTTTCCGTCTAAATGAGAGCAGCGGACGTAAGATATTTATTTGTCCCACTAAAATTATTACTAGCTTTTCTATTGAAGAATGATACACCAGAAAAGAGTTTGCAAAAAAGCATATCAATGATGCAAAAATTAGGCTGAATGTTGTTCACATAAAGCGCGACCATAATTAATTAATTAATTATAATAATTTATTTGTAATTTTTATAATGCTTAGCTGCTGTCTCTAGCACTCTCTTGAGCCCTACGCTGCATGTCATTATTTTTTTCGAGGTTATTCACTGGCACTCAAATAAGTATTAGAGAGAACCATTAGCGTGTTCTCGGCCCGATGGTTAGCCATGGTAACATATTATCCACTCAGAAGTCGCCTTGAGACCCTACTTAAATAATTGAGTCGACAGCACGGAGCTCGTCAGGTATGTTGATAAAAAAGGTGTTATGCTATGCGTTCACTGGCCATCTGTAAAATTTTATAGCGCCATGTGATCTATCTTAAGCATATTGAAGTAGTTTACAACACTTAGGCGGGTGTATATAGATCGTCTGGCATTGCCATGTCTTTGGTTGATCCCCTTGGCCTAATTTAGCTGTTGTAAGCACTGCTAAATATCTGATATTGTGCTGTGAGTTTAGACGATGGTTCTCGAAATGCGCGTGTCAAAGGTACCTGTACTCTATAGACCATGATTTTCCAAGCAAAGTCTCAATCTTTTACTACCCATGTAATTAGTTCCGCCAAGATCTTGGGGCCATCTGACACAACATGGCAGAACCGCGTTAATCATCGGGAGCACACTCTCATCAGTCACGTCAATCATTGGTTAGCACGTCGCAGTTTGGGATCGCTTAATATTAAGGTGCATGTACCACTAATTACAATTATTCGGCTCGACATGTACAGCCTGGTTGGTAACAATAGCTCGACTGTTCTATTTTCATCTCAGCGATTTATATTTTTCACTGTTTTGGTACACTCGAAAGGTAGACAGTTGACACAGTGAGTAAAGATTTCAACTCTGAAGAGCATTTAGAATACACCGACATACACCGCAGGTAAAAAACTCACCAAGTCGAATTTCACAAATAAATTTTATTCGGTAGCATTGAGAGCGATTCGGTAGCATTTTCTTTTTTCTGCAAGTTACAGTTTGGCTGCGAATGTCCATATTTTCATGTCGTTATATTTTATTCTCTTTTTACCATAATTAGGTGACCGGTTTCATCCACATACAAGAGGCTGCTGTCCGCACACGGAATTTCATACATTCCTTATTTTTCTAACCGCTCAATTTTCTCCCTTTTGTTGGGAAGTTTAGTGCCCAGAGTAAGGTATTTTTTAAAAGGTATTCTTAGCTTTTATTTCGATGCTACCATTTTTATTTTCTTGCTTAGTTCAGAGTACAACATTGCTGTGGACCTACAGTTTCCTTTCAGTCTGTCGGAAATAACGTATTTCTAATTATGATTAAAGTTACTTACGGCATTCAACGTTACTGCTTCTATTACCTTAAGAGAGTACAGATAAGCGCTTATTATTTCTGGAAGTCCACTACATTCCATTTGCCTATTATTTTCTGTTTTTTAGCCTAAGGCTTCTTATTACCATTGGTTTTTGCTTTCGAATTTCAACCTACACGAATGATATTAATTAAAATTAAGAAGGATGCCCGAGTATGTATCATTATTATTAACAGACCTTTCTAATTTAGGACCATTTATAAATAGTTTGACATCCCGAAATGGTCAATCACCCAATGACAAATTTTTAACCGGAAATTGGAATTAACACAGTTGATTAGTTAGGTTTTGAAATGTATCATACCATCGTTGCTTTTATCCTAAATAATTAATATGCCATTTAAGAATTTTGAATAAAATTTGGATTATGCCGGCATCATATCTATGAGATACTTCTCAGATCGTGTACGTCATGCAGAATAAACCGGACACGAAATTTAATGGGATTATTATGGATGCGTATCAATATCCAGCTGTAATAGATCGAAAAGTTTAATTGGGGTATGTATTGAAATTAAATCATTATATATCATGGTAGATGCAACAGGGGCCGAAAAATATCGACGCGCGATTTTTAACACGGCACTAAATAATGATAGGAAACAAGGTTTCATGACTGAGATTTGGAAATTCACTCCAGTACGAGAGTAAGAATGTTGGATAAAGATTACCTTGTATGTTAGGAAAATTTAATGATCTCCTATTTAATTTTGGGACCTTTTCATAATATTATCGCATTTTTCTTGTCATCTTTCTGTACCCATAAAATAAAGTTCCTTATAGAGCGTTATATTAATTAATAAACTATTACGTTAAATATCATCTTATATATTAAATAATAAATTGAAATTTATTTTAGTAGAAAAAAAATTTATATTGTCTTTACTGGACTTCATTTATTTTGAATTTCTTTTCTTATTAGCAATTGATCATTTATTTGGCAGGATTTCGCGACTGGTGTATTTACATTATCTAATCTCCTTCCTAAATTGCGATATCAAACGTAGACAATTTATTTAATAAAGTAAAACCAAACAAAGTATTCTGACACGTGCAAAGGTCAACTGATATTAATTACTGTTGCTTCACCTAATTGAACGCACTCGTACATGTAGTTATATTGGACAAAATACTTTACGGTAAAGAATACACACACGAACAAACATCTAGTGGAACGTAAGTAATTGACATGAAATCTCTGTAATTTCACTTTGATGAGTGTACACATGCAGGTTTTCACGGTATATTGAATGCCATACTTTAATAGATACACGCTTACACACATACAGGGTGTGCGATTGTCCAGTAAAATGGTAGTGGTTGTTATATCTATTAATAAGTAAAAATTGATCAACCTAAAAGAAATGTAGCACAAATGTTGTTGTATCTTGCGCCCAGCTTCCCTTGCTTTTTTGTTTTGAATCCGCCTTCTCCTTGTGCGGAAAAAAGATAGCTCTCGTGGGTCGGTAAAATTTTAAATCCTTTCCATTTCCAGATGCACTGATTTTGTTTAGTTTGATTGATGGGTTCTCACTTTTCCGTTCACTCGGAAGCCATCCATCAGCTGCTTACCTGAAAATGACGTTGGAACCAGATTTTCCGAATATTTTCCGAATTTTCGGGACTGGATATTGGGGCAGACAATAAAAGATACTTTAGGAAGTGAAATAAATATGAATAAATTTGTCTCGAATGAGGATGCCACATTTGCCACAAGTTGTATTTTTCTGTGCAGATGTTGTCAACCCTGATGACGGGACTGAAAATGAAGTCCAGAAAATTTGTAAAAAATCGCAGTCTGTTTCGTACGTCATTTTACGACAAGCAGCTGATGGGCGTCTTCCGAGTGAAGGGACAAGTCAGAGCCCATCAATCAATGAAAAACAAAATCAGTGTGTCTGGAAATGTAATGGATTCAAGATTTTACCGAACTGCGAGTGCTATCATTTTTATCGCACAAGAAATAGATGGATTCGTAACAAAAAATTGTAGCACTTATTTGATTACATGCCAATTTTTTGGTGCCAGAAGCTTACTGCTGACAAATAGCTTTGAACAATGTTTCAACATATTCGTTGCAAAAATGAAGACATATATATATATATATATATATATATTTTATCAGCTTAAAGTTATTTATATCATTTTTAATTTATCAGGTAACCTATATATTACATCGGTTTCATTTCTTCCTGGAACTCCACAGTAGTAAAAGTGAATCGCTTCGGTCAGAAATAGTAATTGGGAGCATTTGGGTTAACGTCCTACCCTTAATCGACCGCGGCTGCGCAATATACTCAACTTTCGATGTTATATCTACTTATGCTTTACATATATATATATATATATATATATATATATATATATATATATAGTATTTTCTAATAAGAGAAAAGACCGTACATTTTAAATAAAGATGGATGTTTTGCCGATATTTATATAACTTTTCTATGTGGTTTTTTATAATACATTTTGCTAGTACAATTGTTCACACTGTTATCATAGCAAGTACAATTCTTAATAAAATTTATTCTGCACCTTTGACAACAAACCTTATCTCTAAAACCACAGATTCTTTCATATGGAATAAAGAATTAGAAATTAACAAAATATACGAAAAAATATTATTGATTTCTTTTTTGAGCATAGTATATACATGAAATAAAATTATTTATATTTCAGGAAATCGAAATAATTTAAATTGGAATATATAACAGATAAAATTTGAGTTAACTTCTACCATTGAAAAAAAGTGCATGCATTTATAATAATCTCGCTTATCAAAATTAAGCATGGAAATATTGAAAAGATGTCGTCGTGCTTTTTACTTTCCTTTGCTAAGCTGAATATGCATTATATACATACATTATATCTACTATTGTGAGCATTGTACAGTGTGTGTGTGTGATTAGAGGCCTGATGATTGAACGGGATATAACGTTCCGAAACGTCGCCAGTCAACGTGGATTAGATCGTAACTCATTTCCAGTGGTTGCCATTAACGATGTACAAGACTTCGGAAGAAAGAGACGAGTCCGCACCAAGCCAACAAGAAGTAAATCTTTTCATGGAAGTTCAGAACTTTAAAACGTTCAACCAATGCTATTCAAGCGTCAGCCTTGCTTGATATATTACTATATTTTCTGAAAGTATTTGATTTAGTCAATGCATATGCAGATCATTTGTAAATAGTTGATTTGAATGCGCTTCCTGAATACTAGGCGTAATATTTGGTTTCCATTAAGTGGTCACCTTTATGAATATCAATGGTGTGAATATCATTTTACTTTCTCGTATCTTTTGATTTATATGAGAAAATTCCGTAATAGTTTGGGCCCGATGACATTAAGTTGTTTGACTCTGATCTGGTTAATAACTCAAGGAATATATTTCTTACCAGGTAACACATATCAACTATTGCTGCTCCTTAAGGTAACATATTCTTTTTTTCATTATATATTATTTTATCATTTATTGTTTTTAATTTTAAAGAATCAAAGAACTTAGTTGTGTATGTGTCGCACCTGGGTTGTGGCTGTTTGTACGAAAGCTTTGTCAGCCTGTGTTACGGCCTACGCAACATCGCTATGCCTTAACACTTTAATGGGCCTCTGTAGGTCAGTTTCGGACCACAAAACAATAAAAGTATATCATTACGACAAAAAACAGCTTATGTTAATCTGTACGCATGCAAATTTTATACGTCGCTGTCTCTAGTTTGAATTATGTAAAGTAAACTTATTCCGATTTAAGAGGTCATCCGATAAACAATAAGTCCGTTTCAGCAAAAAACTATTCGCATTATGCTTCCTTTTTATTTATTAAAGAAAGTAAACTTTATGTCAGTTATAAACGCATTGAGGCGTTTCAGTCTTCTTTTGTATTCATCAGAACAACGAAGAAAACTTTCGGCTGCAATTTAACCGCCAAAGATGCATAACAATGTAAAAATAAGTGTGTTCTGGATTTTAACACACGTGACCTTCAATACACTCTTTATATGATCGTATAGAGTATCAAAATTTTATATTGTTATTGTTTAATTATATAATTGTCTAAAATTACATGGAAGTTGAGTCAAAATATCTAATCGACATAATGGCGACCAAAATATCTGTTTTAGAGTTTATATTTTAAAAATAATGTTTTTTTAGCTCGTCAAGTTTTGAAATCTTTTATGTAATTAAAATTATGTTGAAGTTGATGAGCAAATCTTCCATTTTTTGTGCCTTGACTTTTGATTAAGTCACTATGTAAGAACCAGTTTAGGGAGTGTGGCTCATCAAATTATAACAGTCTTATATTAGCATATACTCATCTACCTAAAACATTCCCTTGCATTGTACTATTCTATCAAAAAGACGCAACACGGCGTCTAAGGCAATGATGCTTACTTCAAATTATATAATCGAGTTCATCATCATCATCATCATCATGCCCAGCCATACAGAAGTCAAAAGTGACTAATGTTTCGCTGCCATATAATCATAAGAAGTGAAAAAATATATAAATAAAAACATAAATAATATTTTAGACAAATTATTAGTGAGATTGACGAGTGTGTGAGAGAGAGAAAGAATACCTAGTTACTATGAGTAAATTTATCAGGATAACTTACAGAAATGAGGCAAACTAAACCTCTCCACAACACCCTTATAGCCAAGTCAGCATCAGGGCAAGGCAACATCAGCAATATAGCTTCCTTAGAGCTTTCACTGTATCACGTCATAAACAAACCAAACCACGCAGTTAACTTGGTGCTATTAAAAAAAGAATGTTACGAAGATGATTCTACTAGACATCTGAAACAAGATCGCCACTGAGCTCGATTCAATGTCATATTGCTAAGGGTTTCTAACCAAGAAGTATGATGCGCACGTGGACCCAAATCTGGTAGACGAGTGGGTCCTATACTACCCAATTTGGATATAAGTGACTTACACTGTTTCTGCCATATCAAAATCTGCCCACCTTGTTTATTGCGCCAATCTGGTCTGGATGAGAGAACAGAGCTCTACTTCAGCTTGGATAATTGAGGCCATACCAAAACAAATTAAGAGCCAAAGAATTTGATGTAGCCCTATTTGTTTTTTCTGGCGCAAGGAACACTTGTGCTTGAGTCAAAAATAATTCTACGGGTGTCATTGTTAGTTATTTGTTGTTAATAACCAACAACGATGGTCGAATGCATGTAAGCGTCTAAAATCATCAACTCAAAGAGGCCAAGTTTCGGGCTATACATTGGGCATACGTTGGTAGGTAGTTTATGGCTCTATATAGGGTAAGTCTCACAATTTTACCGGTTGGACTCGGAAGTTAAGGTTTTTGGGAGATCTAAATGAATTACTATGCGCAATGAATACCTGTAAAATTAACTAAAGCTTGTTTTGCCAAACAAGGTTAGTGGCACCTTTTTAGAGATATAGTTGCATAAAATTTTTGCCTTTCTTTAAATAATTAATCCTAGTTGGTAAAGTGGTTTCAAATTTTCATTGATACACTGTACAAGACGAAAGTAATCAACATAATTACAAAAAAATAACTAATTTTAAATTCTATTTTCTTCTATATTTACGTTAGGCCTTTGACCTTTAAATTTACCTATGCAATTTAATTATCTCACCAGTTTAATACTACTACTATCTCGATTCTCAATGCCGCGTTTTGCGTAATAGCTGTACACGGGCAGTTACACAAAGATCCGATTTTACACAATTTCCAATTTTGTTTTGTCTTTGATCGGGTTGACTTGTTTTTACTTCAACTGGAAATGCGGTTCTTTCACATCGCATTTCCAGTTGAGGAGCAAGCTCGTCAACCATCCAAACAACCATAATTGGAAGTGTGTAAAATCTGATCTTTCTTGTACTGATGTACAGCCTGTGCGCAAAACGGCATACAGGCTGCTGACACTTAAAATATTAACTCTTCAAAGAATACTATCTCGATTACTCCAAAGCGCTACACCGACACAATATACTCAGGGTTCACGTACGCATAACCATGTCATTCATAGCTATGTGTGTAGGCTATAACTGAAGCCTAGACGCCAATTCTCAGTGAATTTATTCTTCATTAATCACTAGATCCAATATTTTAGATGGAATCATCTGACTTGATCGATAATCTTTCAATGGTGGCTGCATAAAACGACATCAACAATGTTTACTTACAACGAAGAATAACAATTACTATCAACTTTAATGTAGCGACAACTTAATACCATTATATAACTAAAAATATCTCTTCTACAGATCGAGACATCATTGTATTTGATATCTGTTATGTCATGCTCACAACACATACTCAAAATTTTATAATTATTTCATAATTAACGGAATTGATTGTCTAACCGTAATATTTTGCAGCAAAGGGAATATAATATGAAGCGTATTTAATAAATAGGTTTGTTTTAAACCGCTGAGTTTTACGCGCAAGCTAGAAAGTGAGATAAATGACGATG